>JBBMOL010000491.1:85488-233840 GCA_037954665.1 Laguncularia racemosa | reverse complement strand
GATGAGTATTTCAAGGAGATGGAAGTCACTATGATTAGGGCGAATGTAGAGGAGGATAGAGAGGCTACAATGGCTAGGTTTCTTGTTGGGTTGAATAGAGAAATCCAAAATGTGGTTAAATTGCAACATTATGTAGAATTGGAGGATATGGTACATATGGCTATAAAGGTTGAGAACCAACATAAGCGAAAGGGTAGTAGTAGTGCACGGTTGCAACAGGGTAGTGGTTCATCCACTTGGATGACTAATCAATGGAAAAAGGAAGAAAAGCCTTTACCCACCAAACCAAAAGGGGAGTTGAGACAAGCGGGTTCTACTCCTGATAATCAAGGTAACCCTGAATATTCTACTTCTAGAAATCGTGACATTAGATGTTTTAAATGTCACGGTAGAGGCCATATTGCTAGTCAATGTCCAAATAGGCGTGTGATGATTTTGCGTTATGATGGTAAGTATGAGACTGAGGGGGATAGTGAAGAAGATGATATGCCTCCATTAGAGGATGCTAGTGATGATGAGGAGCCTGCAATGGGAAGGCTAGTGGCAGTAGTGAAGAGAGCTTTGAATGTGCAGGTGAAGGAAGAAGAGGAGGTGCAAAGGGAGAATATATTTCATGCTAGATGTTATCTAGGAGATCACATTTGTAGTTTGATTATTGATGGGGGAAGTTGCACCAATGTAGTGAGCAATTTTATTGTTGAGAGGCTAGGGCTCAAAACTATTAGACGCCCTAGTCCATTTAAATTGTAGTGGTTGAATGATAGTGGTGAGACTAAGGTGAGTAAGCAAGCCTTGATTAGGTTTCGCATTGGTAGGTATGAGGATGAGGTGTTATGTGATATAGTGCCAATGCAAGCATGTCATGTGTTGTTGGGGAGGCCATGGAAATTTGATAGGAAGGTTGTGCATGATGGCTTTTCTAACAAGTATACGCTTGTTCACCAAGGGAAGAGCTTTAATCTTAAACCGTTAACACCTAATCAGGTGTATGAGGACTAGTTGCAGCTACAACAGTCCTTTGCAAAACATAAGGTGAGTGAAAGTGAGGGAGCAAAAGACAATGAGAAGAAAAAGGAATATAAAAGTCAAGATCAAAAGGAAAAGGAGAGGATGGTTGGAAAGAGTGTGAGAGGCCAAGTTGAAGGGGGATCAACTTTGGTAGTGAGTGAAAAGGAGAGGGCAGCCTTGCAAAAGGAGAGTTGTGTGGCAAGAGCGAGTGTAGTAAGGAGAGCGTTAGTGATGAGGCAACCTATGTTGTTTCTGGTTTTTAAGGAAACATGTTTGACTACTAACGAATTATCTAACTCTTTGCCTAGTGTGGTTGTATCTCTATTGCAGGACTTTGAAAATGTCTTTTCGAAGGAACTCCAAAAGGCAGGTCGATGAATTAATGGAGATGGGATACGTGAGAGAAGGCATGAGTCCATGTACAGTGCCTGTGATTTTTGTGCCTAAGAAGGATGGTACATGGAGAATGTGTGTTGATTTCCGTGCCATCAACAACATTACGGTAAAGTATCATCATCCCATTCATCGTTTAGATGACTTCTTAGATTGGTTATATGAGTATAGTGTCATTCCTCATGAGCTTTGGATGGACACGTCCATAGATTTTGTGTTAGGATCATCTAAGCCTAGACATGATCGGGATTCTATTTTTGTGGTTGTGGATAGGTTTTCTAAAATGGTTCATTTCATTCCTTGTCATAAAACTGATGATGCTATATACATTGTTGATTTGTTCTTTAGAGAGGTAGTGCATCCGCATGGTATACTTAGTAGCATTGTTAGTGATCAGGATGTAAAGATTTCGAGTCATTGTTGGAGAGTATTGTGGGAAAAGTGGGGAACTAAACTAATGTTTTCGACTATCCGTCACCCACAAACTGATGGGCAAATTGATGTGGTTAATAGGACTTTAATTCAATTGTTAGGGGCAATCATAGAGAAGAACATTAGGACTTGGAAGGATTGTCTACCATTTGTGGAGTTTACATATAATAGGGCTTTAGATTGCACTACTCATTGTTTACCATTTGAGATTGTGTATGGTTTAAACCCACTAGCTCCTAATTATTTATTGCCATTGCAACTTAACAAGTTTGTGAGTTTTGAAGTTGATTCTAAGGCAGATTTCGTGAGAAGGCTAAACATTGAGAGAAGAACGGAGCAGTATGTGAAACAAGCCAACAAGGGTTGTCAATAAGCTGTTTTTGAACCTGGAGATTGGGTTTGGGTTCACATGCACAAAGAGCGGATTCCTGTATAGCGTAGATCTAAATTACTTCCTAGAGGCGATGGACCAATTCAAATTCTTTAGTACATCAATGATATTGTATACAAGAAAGATTTACCAGGTGAGTATCCAGTAAGTGTCACGTTTAATGTTACTGATCTGAGTCCATTTGATGCAGGCAATGATTTGAGGACAAATCCTTTTCAAGAGGAGGGGAATGATGAGATCCATGATGAGAGCCAAGCTAGAAGAAGAAATGTGGATCCTCTTGAAGTGCTGCCTGGACCGATCACAAGAAATCGAGCAAAACGATTCAAGGAAGCACTTAACGGGTTGATAAAGGTTGTCCATGAAGCCGGAAATGATTGGAGCAATGATGAAGTTGGAATGGATTGGAACAACCATGGGAAGACCCTTGCTTTTATACAAGTCACACCGGACGCGGGTTGAAGAGGGCGTGTATTTTCAAGGCACGACCGTGTAGGAATTCCAAGATTGCACAGAATCATACACGGCTACACACACGGCTAAAAGGCACGGCCGTGTATGGAGTCAAGCAAATTCACAGAAAGATACACGGCTAAAGTACACGGGCGTATATGTTGCCAGAAGTTGCACAGAAAGGTACACGGCTAAAGTACACGGACGTGTACACGGCCGTATATCCCCTACCGGCCAGCATGTTTTGTTTTCGTGATTTTATGCAACTTATCTAAACTACGTCATTTTGAACTTGTTTTTCACGAATTATAACCCTAGTATAAAAGCTCCTAGGGTTTAGAACAACAAAGAATATACATCTTTGAACAGTAAATACTTTTGAGAGGCTCCTCTCTTGGTTCTTCAAGAACTAATTTGAACTTATCGGATTGATTTCCGTGGCGTTCATCCCGAGTTATCAATCGGTCTTCCATCCCGATTGTGGCGTCTTCGTTTTTATACCAAGATTCTTGTCTCGCTTATAGGCAACAGGTCGCGGTTTCCACTTTAGATGTTTGGGCGTCTTAGGCAACGAATTTCCGAACGTATTGGTATTGGGTTTCGTCACGGGTTGGCGTGGTTTGTATCATCCCCTACCGGCCAGCATGTTCTGTTTTCGTGTTTTTACGCAACTTATCTAAACTACGTCGTTTTGGACTTGTTTTTCACGAATTGTAACCACAGTATAAAAGCTCTTAGGGTTTAGAACAAAGAAGAATTTTACATCTTTGAACATTAAACACTTTTGAGAGGCACCTCTCTTGGTTCTTCAAGAACTAAATCGAACTTATTGGATTGATTTCCATGGCGTTCATCCCGACTTATCAATCGATCTTCCATCCCATTTGTGGTGTCTTCATTTTTATACCAAGGTTCTTGTCTCGCTTATAGACAACGGGTCGCGGTTTCCACTTTAGGTGTTTGGGCATCTTAGGCAACGAATTTCCGAACGTATTGGTATTGGGTTTCGTCACGGGTTGGCGTGGTTCGTATCACCATCTCCTTGAAATACTCATCTGCACTTCGACTTCCTTGCTTAAGAGTTTGCAATTTGTTGTGCAATTCACGATAGTAATACGCAGGCACAAATCGCTTCTTCATCACCCTCTTCATCTCTTCCCAAGACTCAATAGGTGGTTCGCCATTCCTTCTTCTATTCAACATCAGTTGATCCCACCACACTATGGCGTAATCCGAAAACTCAATGGCAGCAAGCTTCACTTTCTTTCTCCTACTATAATTATGACAATCAAACACCATCTCTACCTTCTTCTCCCACTTTAAGTACGCCTCGGGATCATTCTTCCCTTGGAAAGGAGGAATCTTCATCTTCATACGACTCAATTGATTATCCTCTCTATTCCTATCTCCTCTATCTTCCCAATCCCTAGTTCCTCTATTCCTACCACCATAATTTCTATAACTCCCCACAGAAGGTTCACCAAATTCATCATCAAACATTTCATCTCCACCCCTTTGAACTCTCCTAGAACAACTCTCCCTCTTATACCCTTGGAAGACATTTTTAGATTGCTCTAGTTTTTGCTCCACCGTCTCATGAATTTGTTCCATGCCCTCCTGAAACATCCTCTTCATCTCACCCCTCAACGCCTCAATCACTAACCTAGCATCAAACCTTCCCCTCTCATCTTCAGGAGAATGTTGCCTCGACATAGTTCCTATAGTAAAAGATTAGTACTAACACAAATATATATAATTAAGCCTCACAATTCACTCCCTTACGTGTTTCACTCAAAGGATGATATCCCACAATCACTCGTGTAGTCTCACAAGCAATGATGATATCAACTCACCAATTCTGATGAGATCCATGATGAGAGCCAAGCCGGAAGAAGAAATGTGGATCCTCTTGAAGTGCCGCTTGGACCGATCACAAGAAATCGAGCAAAATGATTCAAGGAAGCACTTAACGGGTTGATAAAGGTTGTCCATGAAGCCAGAAAGGATTAGAGCAATCATGAAGTTGGAACGGATTGGAACAACCATAGGAAGACCCTTGCTTTTGTACAAGTTATACTAGACATGGGATGAAGAGGGTGTGTACTTTCAAGGCACGGCCGTGTAGGACTCTCAAGATTGCACAGAATCATACACGGCTAGACATACAGCTAAAAGGCACGGCCGTGTATGGAGTCAAGCAAATCCACAGAAAGATACATGGCCAGAAGTACACGGGCGTGTATATTGCTAGGAATGTGCACAAAAAAGTACACGGCCGTGTATCCCCTGCCATCCAGCTTGTTCTGCTTTCGCGTTTTTACGCCACTTATCTAAACTACGTCGTTTTGGACTTGTTTTACACGAATTGTAACCCTTGTATAAAAGCTCCCAAGGTTTAGAACAAAGAAGAAATTTTACATCTTTGAACATTAAACACTTTTGAGAGGCACCCCTCTTGGTTCTTTAAGAACTAAATCGAACTTATCAGATTAATTTCCGTGGCGTTCATCCCGACTTATCAATCGGTCTTCCATCCGATTGTGGCGTCTTCATTTTTATACCAAGGTTCTTATCTCGCTTATAGACAACGGGTCGCGGTTTCCACTTTAGGTGTTTGGGCGCCTTAGGCAACGAATTTCCGAACGTATTGGTATTGGGTTTCGTCATGGGTTGGCGTAGTTCGTATCAAATTCCTCTTCTCAATTCTCTTGGAACTAACCCAAACTACACTAATCCCTTCCGTAGAATTCAAAACAACTCTAGGGGCTCGAAATTTTCCTCTTTTTCTTTCCTTTTTTGTTGCCTTTGTTTTGTTTTTGTTCACGTTTTTTTTTTGTAGTGATTTTTTTTTCTGTTCTTTTTTTTTGTTTGTAACAAAATTAATAAGATGCACTACACTCTCTAGAAAACAATTAACACTATGAACTTGAGTAGGAAGCTATGCCAACACGAAACTTGATATGAACAATTGATATGAACGATTGGAGTTAGGGTTTTGATGTTACCTTCCTCAAACCGAATTGATGTTTAACAAACCTAGGCTCTGATACCAAACTGATACGAACCACGCCCACGTGTGATGAAACCCAATACCAATACGTTCGGAATTGCAACCCAAGATGCCAAAACAAACAAGTGGAATCACGACCCGTTGCCTATAAGTGAAGCAAGAACCTTGGTATATTTTGTTGACGCCACAATCGAGATGAAAGACCGATTGATAAGTCGGGATGAACGCCACGGAAGAAATCCGATAAGTTTAAGAGAAGTTCTTTAGAGAACCAAGAGAGGAATTCTCTCAAAATGTGTTATTCAACCTTGTATGTGTGGTCTATGTTCTGTTCTCAACCCTAGAAGCTTATAGTAGGGTTTACAACTCGTAATAATAAAAGCCCAAAACGACATAACATCATAAAGTCGTGGAAAAATAACAAATAAGGAATAAAAGCCAGCGGCGTAGGAGCCGGCGTAGTAGCCAGTGTACGATGTACGCCGGGTACAAAGGCTGGTGGTGTAGTAAGCCGGCGTAGTCCTTCTGTCGTGCCCGGATGGCAACGCTGGGTCAAGGCCGGCAGTGTTTATGCCAGCGTTGTCAAGGCTAGCAACTTTGACCTCCTATGCTTCGATCTCCTTGAATGACTTGTACAAAGGCAAGTGCATTCTCATGGTTGCTCCAATCCTTTCTAGCTTCTTGGACTTCTTTTATCAACCCATTAAGTGCTTCCTTGAATCATTTTGCTCGAGCTCTTGTGATCGGTCCTGGTGGCACTTTAAGAGGATCCACATTCCACCTTCTGGCTTGGCTCTCATCATTGTGGACATCCTTTAACATACCTCTCTAGTATAAATGTTCTTTTAACAACTCTAAGGTTTTCTTTTCACCAAAATTCCTAGATAACCCTCCAGCATAAGCTTCCTTAACCAACAATTCCCTAACAGAACCACAGAGTATAAACAATTTTCCTACTTTATATAGAAAGTCATCTACCATGTAATACCCATCTACTATGTATCCTCCAAAACATCGTTTGACAATTAATTTTGAGTGTTCGTCATGAACATATTGTTACTTTTATTAATTCAAATTTAAGCAGCTTTGATTGTAAAGAAGTGATAAGTAAATACCTGCATGATAAGGCATCAACTACAATATTTGTGCTCCCTTTCTTAGACTTAATCACATAAGCAAAGCTTTCCAAGAATTCTAACCATTTGGTTTGGCATTTTGATAAAGGTTATTGGCCTTTGAAGTGTTTCAGTGATTCATGGTTTATATAAATAATAAACTCATTAAGAAGAAGGTAGTGCTACCACGTCATCAATACTCTCACTAAAGAATAGAACTCCTTATCATATACTGAGTAGTTTAGAGATGCACCACTCAGTTTCTCATTGAAATAGGTAATGGGCCTCTTTTCCTACATCAACACAGCACAAATTCCTACCATAGAGGCATCACACATCAGTTCAAAAGTTTTTTCAAAATCTGGTAACATTAATGCTGGAGCACTAGTTAGCCTTGCTTTCACTTCCTCAAAACTCTTTTAGGCCTAATCTCCCCAAACAAAAGGAACATTCTTTTTGGTCAATTTAGTTAATGGATTGACAATGTTACTGAAGTTCCTGATAAAGCGCCTATCAACCCATGGAACTTCTAACCTTAGCGGCTGATTATGGTGTCACCAATCCATGATAACCCTCACTTTCTCTTTATCCACCTTTACACTAGAACCAATCATAACAAAACCAAGAAATGTTACCTCAAATTTATAGAAAGAATACTTCTTGAGATTTCCGTATAGTTGCTATTTCCTCAATATTGAGAAGACTGCCTGCAAATGTTCAACATGGCTTTCCATGTTTCTGCCATAAATCAAGATGTCATTAAAATAAGCAACATGACTCATCAGCTTCATAAAAGTACTAGGGCATTGGTCAACCCAAATGGCATGGCCATCCACTCATATAAGTCATGTCGTGTTTTAAAAGCGATCTTCTACTCATCTCTACCCCTCATACAAATTTGGTGATATCTGCTTTTAAGATCCACCTTAGAGAATACCTATGCACCATATAGTTCATCTAACATATCATCAAGTCTAAGAATGGGATACTTGTATTTGATGGTAATTTTCTTGATGACTCTATTGGCAATACACATCCTCCACATGCTATCCTTCTTAGGAACAAGAAGTGCAAAAATAGCACAAAGACTAGTACTCTCCCTGGCGAAACCCCTTTTTACTAGTTCATCTACCTGTTGCTTTAACTCTTTAGCTTCTTTAGGATTCATGTGATACACAGGCTGATTTGGCAAAACTAATCTAAGTTGAAAATCAATAGCATGTTTAATGCCCCTTATAAGTGGTAATTCCTTAGGTAACTCATTTGGGAATATATCCATGTACTCATCTAGTACGTGGTTCACCATTGGGGGTAACTGTTCTTGTCTATCTACCTCTAGTACATATCTCATTAGTAACATATACACTGGTCTTTCTTCCTCTATTGCCTCGTTTAATTCATGCTGTCCCATTAATAAGGTCTTGTTTTTAACAGTCTTATTAATTTGCCTCTATGCTTCTTGTACTTTAGTAGGTGACATGAGGTTCAATACAATGCATTTACCCTCCTTTTGGAACACATTGGTGTTCCTAAAACCATCATGTAACACCCTCTTATCATACAACCAAGGTCTACCAAGCAGTATGTGTGATGCACACATAGGAAGAATATCACAAACAATTTCATCATGATACTTCTCCCTTATGCTTAATGGAACCTTAACCCTCTAAGTGAGATGTAGATTGCCTTGTTCACTCAACTGGTGCAGTTAATAAGGCTTAGGATGTGGAGTAGTGACTAGTTTATTCACCAATGAGGCATCCACTACATTAGTACAACTACCACCATCGATGATAAGAGCACAAAGGTTACCTTAGACCTTATAGGGAATGTGAAATAAGTTCTCCCTTTGTTCTTCCTCATTTATAGGAAAGGTAGTCATCACCCTATACAACATGTAAATGGACAAATACTGATCATTTCCCTTTTCCTTATGTACCTTAATATCTGCATCTCCATAATATTCATCTAATACAGCTAACAAATTTGCAGGATCATGCATCTCTTCTTCTTCATCCTCACTTTCCACCTCAATGGCAGTTATCACTCTTCAATTTAGACATTGAGTAGCCATGTGCCTAAAACCTAAACAATTAAAGCATTTGATATGGCAATTCCTTCCTCCTGTTGAACCGGCTACCATCTGTTTGTTCTCATTCCCAACAATTGCCTTCCCTTTTCTAGAAAATTCTCCCCCCTCCCCCTTAATGTTTAGAATAACCGTGTTCTTTTCTACATTTTTGTTATATCCCCCCTTATCAGCCTGTTTACCATCTGAACCAAATAGTTTTATAGATGATCTATACCTGTTACTTGTTGCTCTATAAGGGTTGGAACGTGTTGGTCCCAATTAGATTAATCAAGAGGGGGGGGGGGGGAGTGAATTGATTAATCACTTAAAATTTCAATTTTTGCAAGTCATTCAAAAACTCTTGACTAATAAAATGACGTGAATAACAAAAATGAAGAACAATAATGTGCAAGAAATAAAACGAGTAGAGAAGAATAGAATGCTCAGAGATTTATAAAAGTTCCACCTCGAGCGTCAGTCTTCTCTTCTAGCTCTACGCCGGGGTCCCGGTTATCTATACCAGTTGTGTTTCACTATATCAAACAAATTGAAAGTGTACAAAATAAGCCTCTTCAAGGCGAAGTCTCACTACTGAGTCTTTCTAACTTCTTCACTAAGCTAATCACTCAAACTACAATGATGAAACAACTATCAATTCCTTATACAAGAAAGGAATTACAATAACAATGAGGAATATCAAATTTCCTCTATAAATTAGATCACATGTATATGTAAAAAATTTTGCGCTTGAAGATGTATGAGCCTTTTCTTTTCCGTATGCTTTTTTTCTCAAAAGAACGTTCTCTCTATTCTCTTTTTATTTCAATTGAACATTCCTTTTATGAAGAGAACATAACGGTTACTTTTGAGAATGTAACGTTCATGGAGTTCCACGTGACAAGCTTGAATTTATTTTTGAAATTTTGTATTTCAAAAATAAGTTGAATCTATTGGAGAGGATCTGCATTTCGTGATATTTTGGATGAGGATTAAGTTTGTTGAAGATATTCCTCACATTATGGAACCTTATCTTAATATCCCATATATTGTGGAACCATATCTTCATGTAACAACCATATTTCTTATCCTTATCTTTGTAACTGCTGGATCTCCCAAAATATAGCACAAATATCTAGATTTAAATCTTGATAAAACTCGTAAATCTTATATGATCTCACTTTATCATAAAATAAAATCTTTGAATAAAATCTTGTAAAAACTTTATGGAAATTAAAAACCCCATGATATAAAATCAAACTTTAGCAAAACACATCAACTATATTACCCAAATATACTTGACACATGGAGCTAGGCCTTGAAATTTATTAAAAACTATGGATATAAAAATTAGAACGAAATCTGAAAAAAAATTTGTGATAGGCATAGAAGGTTCTAAAAGAGCTTCTGAAGCAAAACTTGTCAACAGTTCTCCTGTTGTACAGGTTCTGAAAGTGCTTCTAAAACAAACCTGCCAACTGTTCTCCTATTGTAAAGGTTCTGAAAGTGCTTTTAAAAGGTTAACACGAGAACTACGGATATACTCCACAACTTCTGAAATACCTTCTGACTGAACAAAAACAGTCTGTATAACACTTTTGAAGGTTCTGAACAAGCTTCTATCTCTTTGTTCAATTTAGAAAAATTTACTTATTATCTTCTGAAACAACTTCTGACGAGCTCAAATATATGTATGTTACACATTATTCCTCTTTTGTTAACATCAAAACTAAATTAGAGAACTTAACAGAACGTCTTTGCCTCTCCACTTTCAAAGCTAATTGAATGGCTTCATCAAGGGAGTCATATCGCTGCAACACTACTATATGGGTGATCTCATATTTTAGATCGAACACAAATCATACCATAGTCTGTTCAGGAGGTTCAACTGCTCCACATCGAATCATTAATGTATTAAATTGCTAGATATACTCATCCATGGTTTTGCCTCCCTATCTCAATGTTTGGAGATATATGAACAACTTATGTCCGTAATGTTCTAGAATAAACCTTTTCCTCAAAATCCTTTTCATCTCCTACTAAGTGCGAATCTCAGCATCACCATCTCTCCTCCTATTGACCACAAGGCGGCATACCTTATAAACTTGATTGCTACCAAATGTACTTGAGTATGGTAATTAATCTCATAACATTCAAAGAGCCCTTCCATCTTATCTTCCTAATCAAGGTAATCCTCTACAAATCCCCTTCCAACAAATGAAGGCATCTGCAATTTTACATATTCCTAACCCCTAGGCGACCTGAACTCATGATTAAGATAAAGTTCGTCCTCAAAGTTATCATCCTCTTCCTAATGGTAAGCGTGATAATCTCCTCCAACTCGCTTGCCCCTATTGTCTCTTAATGTTCCTTCCTTACGTGCATCATTAAGGCTACCTAAGGTGGGGGTGCTTGTGGATTTGCCACTGGTTGTTGAGGCAATCTGATTTGATCAACCCGTGTTGCTAGATTAGCAACAGTAGTAGTCAGGCCCTGCAAGTGTTCTTCTAAAGTTCTTCTTCCACTTGCAGCACAACATCCCTAACCTCCTCCAACCTAACTATTGGCTTCATTCCCAATTCCTCCATTAACACTATCGTTCAACATGCATCATTGAATTATAGTCTCAATACAAGAATTCATAAATCACAATCACACACCGCAATAATCCCCAACGACACAGTCCAAAATTTTTAACCTCTACTCAATCCTCAATTCAATTCTAATCAAACCTAGCATAACTAATAATATAAACCTTAACTTTAATTCAAAATCAATGATTCAAGGCACAAGCCCTAATTTACGGTCACACTTAAATAGAACCATAACCCAAACGTCAGCAAGCATTCAATCTTAATTCAACCTCAATCAACCATGATACAATTTACAATATAAAAACCCTAATTATTCAATTGAAATTCAACAATCACATCATAACCCCTTCCCTTAACCAATGATTTGATACCAAAAGATGATATGCTTACTTCCCAATTTAAGATTCAACACTCGCAATTCCAATTTTGATAATCACAATAATCAATCTAACCAATTAAACATAAAAATAAATAATGTCTAAACCTTTACCAAATGTTACGCATTAGCAAAGGATTAGTCCTAACATGGAATAGTTGATATAACACACAACGATTACAATACTATCACTCGCCACAATCCAAGGATTGATAAGAGTTGAGAGGAAAAACTCAAAGAGTCTAGTTCAAAGCTTTCATAATTTGTTTATTCACTGCCTCAAAAACATATATAAATTACAAAGGTTTGTAACAAAAGTCGAAATAACTCAGTTTAACGAAAGCTGCTAGCCTTGAAAGAAGTAAGACACTAGCCTTAGAATGTGTACTGTCGGCTTTGGGAAGGCAAAGGTCCAAATAGGGTAACACCAGTGTTGAAACATCAATTGGTGTCTTGAAGCAATGACAAGTACATTTGATTGAAAATGAAAATAATCATGCAAAATGTATGAAGAGACTATATGTTGTTCCTTGGGTTCCATTTGATCAAGTAGAACCCTTAGTGTAAGGTTCTGTAATCCTTTGGTTTTGGCTTGAGTGGGTGGTCTCGTAATTGGAAGGGTTTGATTCCTATCAAAACCTCTACCCTGAAAGCTAAACCCTAAATGCTACACTTGAAAGCTTAAAATTTTTAACTAAACTTAGAACCATTAACCTAGACCTCAAATCTCAAACCTTGGACCTTAAACATCAAACTTGGAAACTTGGAACATAAAACCCAAACCTCAATCTTTAAACCTTTGAACCTTGAGCCCAAATGTCAAACTAAAACTTAAACCTCAAACGTCAAACACTGAAATGGAACCCTAAAGCCAAGACCTTAAACCTAGATCTCGAACATAGAACCTCAAACCTTAAACATCAAACCTAAAAATTTGAAACTTGAACCTGAACTGAACTTAAATACTAACCTTGAACCTTAAATGCTAAACCTTAAAACATAAAATATTAATCATGAAAACTTAAAACATGAGCTTGAATGCTGATCTTTGAACCTAAAACTCTAAACGTAAAGCTCAAACTTAAACCTTAAACCCTAAACCTAAAATCTAAACCCTTGAACCCTTAACCTAAAACTTAAAGCCCTAAACCAAAAAATTCGAAACTCAAAACTTGAAAGCTAAACCTAAACCATGAACCCCCAAACTTAGAACCTAAACCCCATTAAACCTTAATCCTTAAAACTTAAACTCAAACCTAGAACTAAACCTCAAATTTCATAGTACAAATCCTAAACCCCTAAAACCTAAAACTCAAACCTGTGCTTGAAACCAAACCAGAAACCTTGGACCTTGAACATAGAATCTGAACCATAATCTTTGAAACTTAAAATCATAACTAGAGATTAAAATTGAAACCTAACCCTCAACCCTAAATTTAGAACATTAAACTTTAAACATAAAATGTAGAACTTTAAACTTGGAATAATGAACCACAAACGCTGAACCCTCAACCGAGAAAACCTAAAGCTGGAACTCGATTCCTAATCTGCTAACTTAAGAACTCGAAGATGAATGTAAACCCCTAGTGATGGGAATCTTTCCAACAACCTAGATGTACATGGAACTTGATTTGGACGATGATCCAAATCACTCATATTTATACTTATTTTCCTTATCTAATAGATATTTGAATGATAATCTTATAGGTACAATGATATTTCTTCACGGGATGCTAAATGAATCTCATTGTTGATCAGTTAGGGACATCATCAGATTTTCACCCAATGGCCCGTTGTGATTAACATCGCCTTAATGCATTGGCTCTTTAAGGATTTTTATTATTTTTTACTTGTAATTATTTTCTTTGGACTATTTATATTGTAAGCTTTTAGGACACTTTTCATTGATTGTAATTATTGCTTTTATGACCGGCTACCTTAAAGTGGCATAGTTGTAATTTTGTGGACTTTTTAACCCTAAAGGGAGCAAGTATAAATACTTGCTTAAGTAAGGTTTTGAGGGAGCTTTTGAAAATTTCATAATATACACTTCACGTGTGAGGTTTAGGGTTAATCCAAAATCCAATTGCTTTTATCAATTTCAATCCTAGAATTGAAATTGTGGTGAGTGGCATCAAAGAAAATTGTGAGTAATATCAATTCCCTTTGTTGTAATTTTTCTTTTCATCATTAGTGAGTCATATCTAGGGTTGATTAGGATTGTCTTTGATCTAAATTTGATTTCATTTGTAACCTCATTGTCTTGTTATAAGATTGATTGGTTTTGGCATTTGTTTTAACCATTAATTTTGCTATATTTTGAATCGTGAATTGGCCTTGTTAGGAAGGAGGATCACGGTCTTGTTTTGATTATTGATGATTGGAAATCTACTGGGATTTTTAGTTTGGTTTGGTGACTTAATTGAGGATTTCATCATTGTGATTTTATTTCCTTAAATTTTAGCATTCGGATTAACTTACATAATTAGGGTTCACGCAATATTTGTTACCCTTTGGAATCGATTTGATCTTATTCTTTTAGTGATTGTTAATTGGTTCATTTGCATGTGCTTAAACCCTCTTTTCGGCACATCATCTTTTGGTATCAGAGCTTATAATTGTGAGAAGGGGTTAGTTGCAATTGGAATTCGGAAATTAGGGGATTGTTGAGTAGCACCTTGATTAGAAAATTGTTGATGTGAAACTTGAATTTTTTTTGTTGTACTGTTGAATTGTTATCTTGTTGATTAGTGGTTGTACACTTAGAGGTTTGAACACTCTTGGCTTCTTTGATATTTGGCTGTGAATGTGTAATGTATAGGAAGTAAACTGTGAAGGAGTAAGAGTGGTGATGCGAGATCGGTTTGATCGGATTCCTAACTGATATGAATCACGCCAACGTGTGACGAAACCCAATACCAATACGTTCGGAATTCGTTACCTAAGATGCCAAACACCCTCAAGTGGAAACCGCGACCCGTTGTCTATAAGCGAGATAAGAACCTTAGTATAATATGAAGACGCCACAATCAGGATGAAAGATCGATTCATAAGTCGGGATGAATGCCACGGAAATAAAATCTGATAAGTTCTAGGTTAGTTCTTAAAGAACTAAGAGAAGAATTCTCTCAAAAGTGTTTTCAATGTTGTATGATATTCTATTCTCTAACCCTAGGAGCTTTATATTAGGGTTACAATTCGTAACAATAAAGGTCCAAAACGACGTCACTTCAATAAGTGCGTAAAATAACAAAACAAGACATAAGGCCGGCGTCAGGGAGATACACGGCCGTGTACTTGGCCGTATACTTTTCTGTGGAAATTCTGGCAACATACACGACCGTGTACTTCTGGTAGTGTATCTTTCTGTGGAAATTCTTGACACCATACACGGCCATGCCTTTTAGCCGTGTATATGACCATGTATGATTCTGTGTAACCTTGAGATTCCTACACGGTCGTGCCTTGTAAAGACATGCCCTCTTCACCCCGTATCCGGTATGACTTGTATAAGAGCAAGGGTCTTCCCATGGTTGTTCCAATCCTTTCCAACTTCATGATTGCTCCAATCCTTTCTGGCTTCATGGACATCCTTTATCAACCCGTTAAGTGCTTCCTTAAATCGTTTCGCTCGATTTCTTGTGATCGGTCCAAGTGGTTCTTCAAGAGGATCCACATTCCTTCTTCCGGCTTGGCTCTCATCATGGATCTCATCAAGTGGTGTTCAATTAGTGAAGTGGATTTGTATTGTGTGCATTTTTGGAAATGGGAAAAGTAGCACTTGTGATTTCAGATTTGAATTTCAGAATTGAAGTGTGAATTAAGAAGCCAATTTAAAATTTCAAAACACACATTAAGTCATTGTTTAATTGTGTGTCATTTGAATTTGAATTAGCTCCTTATGATTTGTGGAATCTTGCACCTATTGAACACCTTTTTGAATTTGAATGTTGAGCTGCCTTTTTGTATTGAAGTTGCGGTTTGTTATAATGTGTGGAAGTTGGAAGTGTACCGTGGCTTGAGAAGGAGTGTATGTAGTGTTGTGTTTTTGTAAATTTAGTGAAGGGTGTGTACATTTGGTGTTAGTTGTTATATGTGTTGTAAAGATCATTGTTGGTGGTGGCATGAATGGTGTGGAACCGTGAGCAAAAGGGGAATTGTATGGTAGTGAGTTGTGCATTTGTGATTGTGTTTGAGTGTTGCCCATTGTGAAATTAATTAGTGTGAAGCCAAGATAAGAAAAAGGAAAGTTAGTAGTAGAATTTGAAATTCAAACAAGTCATTAATGTGTGAAAGTAATTGAACTAATTACTTAAACACTTGTAGTTGAATTTAATTCTATCTACTTGAAAGTAGTTGTGTGTACTTCATTTAATTAACTTTACATGAAGTACTAAGAATTATTTCCTTGTGCTTTAAAGTTCTTGCAATGTGGGTTTATTACATTATTGTGGTTGTAAATGTGTTGGTTGGTGTTATTGAAGTAGTATGCTATAATTTGTGGAATTACTTCATCAAACCACAAACACATCCAACGACAGTGTGAATGGGGGAATTGGCAATGAGGCCAATAGCCAGGTTGGTAGAGGTTAAGGTCATAATACTGTAGGTAGAAGGACTTTGGAAGAACAACTCCAAGATTTTACTACCATTGTTACTACTTTGGCAACCGGGATTAACAAGATGACAATACCACAACCACTAGTGGTAAATCCTCAAGTACCACCTCATGTAGCTCCATAGAACCTCCAAAGAGAAGGAGTAGTGGGAGGAGGAAATTTGGGTAAAAGGATGGAGGGAGATCATCACCCTTATAGGGAAAAGAGGGGCGACAACTTTAGGGCTAATCCTTATCCAAATTGGGATTTCAAGCTACTTAAGGGATTTTGAATATGTGAAGCTACATATGCTTTCTTTTGATGGCAAGGGTACAACTGATGATTATTTGGACTGGGAGGATAAAGTTGAGGGTCTCTTTGAATGCTATGAGATCAATGATAATACCCGAATTTGATTGGTTGTTATTGAGTTCATAGGGTATGTTGCCTTATGGTGGAAAAATCTGATTATCAGTAAGTGCAGGGATGGGGAGGTTGAGATATAGACATGGAGGGATATGAAGAGGGTTCTGAGGAAAAGATTTATTCCTAACCACTAAGGTAGGAATTGTTCATGCGTCTTTAGACATTGAGGTAGGGAGGTAAGACCGTTGATAATTATTATGTGCTGGAGTTTGAAACCCTCATGATTAGATGTAGGTCAATTGAGCCTCTAGTGCAAACCTTAACACGCTTCGTCTCAAGGTTGAAATATGAGATAACGTATGTTGTTGAGCTGTAGAGATATAGTACACTTGATGAGGCTATTCAGTTAGCCTTGAAAGTGGAGAGGTAGAGGCAATCCAATTTATTTAGGGTTCCAAATAGCAGGCCTAGTACTATTACCTGGCCCGTGGGAGTTGATGGTCGGTCAAGAAGACCAAAGGTAGTAGGTGGGACAGTGAAGGCAGTGAACAAAGCTACCCCTAGCATAGATAGGGAGAACATAACCTTTGGGAAGGGTAAAGAGGCAATAGCACCAGACGTGAGGCAGATTGTTCCAAGATCTACTAGAGGGAAAGTATGTCAAATTAAATGCTTTAAATGGATGGGATTTGGGCATATGGCAACACAATGTCTTAATAAGAGGGTTATGACTATTATGGAGGGTTTTGGAGAGGATATTGAGGATGAGAAGGAACAAGCTAAGCCTACAGACCTGTCTATAGCACTGCAGGAATACTATAATGATCAGACTACAGAAACACATGAGGAGGGTACAAGTGAACAATATTTACCCATTAATGTATTACGTAGGACTCTAACTTTATCTCCTAATGCTAGGGACAAACAGGGGGAGAACATATTCTACACTTGCAGGATCAGAGGTAACCTTTGTGTACTTATCATAGATAGTGGTAGTTGCACGAATGTTATATCTGTTGCACCGGTAGACAAATTACAATTATCTACTGGTCTACATCCTAACCCTTATAACTTGCATTGGTTGGATAATCAGGGTAACATGCATGTTACACTAAGGGTAAAGGAGCCTGTGAGTGTTGGGTAGAAATATCATGATGAGATCTTATATGATGTGATCCCCATGTGTGCATTCCACTTACTATTGGGCAGGCCCTAGATGTTTGATTGAAAGGTGTTGCATGATGGTTTCCGAAACACCTACATATTCAGTATGGGAGGGTCTCAAATAATATTTTTACCTATGTCTCCATCTGAGGTACACAAATTTCAAGAGCAGATCATGACTACAATTTTATCCAGTAACCAGGAAAACAGGCTAATAGGGATGTCTGGGTTCAGTCAAAGAAATGACCCTCTAGATTTGAGGGCAAATCTTTCAGAGGCCTAAGGAGATGATGGGAATCTTTTCAGTAACCTAGATGGATATGGAACTTGATTTGAATGATGATCCAAATCACTCATATTTACACTTGTTTTCCTTATCTAATAAATATTTGAATGATAATCATACAAGTACAATGATATTTCTTCACGAGATGCCAAATGAATATCATTGTTGATCAGTTAGGGACATCATTAGATTCTCACCCAACGACCCACTATGATCAACATCACCTCGATGCATTAGCTCTTTGAGGATTTTTATTATTTTGTACTTGTAATTATTTTCTTTAGACTATTTATGTTGTAAGCTTTTAGGACACTTTTTATTTATTGTAATTGTAGCTTTTAGGATCGGCAACCCTAAAGTGGTATAGTTGTAATTTTGTGGACTTTTTAACCATAAAGGGTGCAAGTATAAATACTTGCTTAAGTAGGGTTTTGAGGGAGCTTTTGAAAATTTCAGAATATACACTTTATGTGTGAGGGTTAGGGTTGATCTTAAATTTAATTGCTCTTATCAATTTCAATCCCAAAATTAATATTGTGGTGAGTGTCATCAAAGAGAATTGTGAGTAATATCAATTCCCTTTGTTGTAATTTTCTTTTTCATCATTAGTGAGTCATATCTAAGGTTGATTAGGATTGTCTTTGATCTAAATTTGATTTCATTTGTAACCTCATTGTCTTGTTGTAAGATTGATTGGTTTTGTCATTTGTTTTAACCATCAATTTAGCTATATTTTGAACCATGAATTAGCCTTGCTAGGAAAGAGGATTATGGTCTTGTTTTGATTATTGATGATTAGAAATCTCCTAGGATTTTAAGTTTGATTTAGTGATTCAATTGAGAATTTCATCATTGTGATTTTATTTCTTTGAAGTTTAGCATCCGGATCAACTTACACAATTAGGGTTCACGCAATATTTGTTACCATTTGGAACCGATTTGATCTTGTCCTTTTAGTGATTGTTAATTGGTTCATTTGCATGTGCTTAAACCCCCTTTTAGGGACATCACCTAGACACCATACTTGGAAACTTGAAACCCTAATCTTAAACTTTGTAACCTAAACCTTGAGCTCAAACACTAAACCTTGATAAATGAACTTAAAACCTAAAACCTTGAACATTACTCCTTAAATCCTAAGCTTGAACCTTAAACTTAACTCTTGAATTAGAAATCAAACCCCGAAACACCAAACCTAAATCTCGAACATGAAACCAAAACCCCCTAAAAATTAAGCCCTAAACCCCAAGACTTAAACCCAAAGCCTTGAACCATAAACCTAAATCTTTAACCCCAAATCTAAAATAAGGAACCTAAAATGCTAAAACTCGAATCTTATAACCAGAACGTTGAACCTAAAAACATAGACATCAATCCTAGAAAATCGATGCCCTAATTTGAACTTCACACATAGTGATATGCTTCAAGTCTAATTTCAATTTGATAGGAATCAAAATCCGATAAGACCTATCATTAGGGCAAGAACCAAAGGATTTTGAATCTTGGCGATAAGGGCTCATTTTGAGCAAATCGACCCTAGAATTATTCTTTTACTAACCTCTTTTATCTTATTCATGTATTATATATTCAAACAGGCACACTTATTAGTCTTTAAAGGGCGATGGATAAACTCACTAAAACTCAGCTTGTGGGTTATCTACAAACTGACCTAAACCAGTGATGAGCTGGGCCGACGAATCCTATGGAAGAGCTAGCATCTTCAAGACTAATTTTTATATATTTGTTATTTACTTGGACTATTTATGTTGTAATCATTTTGAGAAACTTTTATTTGGTTGTAATTGAGTTTTAGGATCGGCCATCCTAAAAGTGAAATAGTTGTAATTTTGTGCATTTTCTAACCTTAAAGGGAGCATGTATAAATACTTGTTAAAAGGAGGGTTTGAGGTGGCCATTTTTCAAATTTGAACATACACTTTATGTGAGGGAATTGGGGTTCTTCCTAGTTCAATTTCTCTTATCAATTTCAATCCTAAGAATTGGAATTGTGGCGAGTGCAACAAGGGGAAATTGTGAGTCATATCAATTTCTTATTGTTGTGTTTTCTTTTTATCTCTAGTGAGTCATATCTAGGGTTTGATTGAAGTCTTCTTGTTCAGATTTTGATTGAATTTATAACCAAACTATCATTGCATAATTAACTGGTTTTTAGCACTTGTTAATACCTTTAATTTGTAATTATACTTGTGGCATGGAACTTCTTTGTTGTAAAGAGGATCACAGTTTGAATTTGTGTATTATTGATTGGGATTCTCTTGGAATTTAAGTTGGTTAATTGATTCAATTGAGGATTATCATCTTTGTGGATTCCATTTCCTTGATTTTATCATTTGATTCATCATCCATCAATTAGGGTTCACATAATTTTTATCCCCTTTGAACCGGTTTGATCTTGTGAATTGAAGTTGTTCCTTTGGTTCGTTTGCATGTGCTTAGACCTTGGTTTTAGGCACATCATCTTTTGGTCTCAGAGCATCATCATACTTGGATTCATTCTTAGTTACATCCTTGTTGTGGGAATTGGTTCATAAATATTGAGGAATTGTGCAATTGTTAAACTAGTTTGATTGACATTGTCTAATTGTCTTTCAAATTGGTTTTGCATGTGCTTAATCTTGGTTTTGAGCACATCATAATTTGGTATCGGAGCTTGAGGTTATGAGAAGGGTTGTTTGATTTTAAATTTCGGAAATTTAGGGTTCATGTTGTTACATCTTCAATTCCGAAATTGGGAGTAAACTGAAATTGTTATTGTCATTGTTTGAAGTGGTGTGAATTTGATACGAACCACGCCCACGCGTGACGAAACCCAATACCAATATGTTCGGAATTGCTACCCAAGATGCTAAAACAATCAAGTGGAACCGTAACCCGTTGCCTATAAGTGAGGCAAGAACCTTGGTATATTATGTGGACGCCACAATCGGGATGAAAGACCGATTGATAAGTCGGGATGAACGCCACAGAAGAAAATCCGATAAGTTCAAGAGAAGTTCTTTAAAGAACCAATAGAGGAATTCTCTCAAATATGTTATTCAACCTTATATGTGTGTTGTATGTTTTTGTTCTCAACCCTAGGAGCTTATATTAGGGTTTACAACTCATAATAATAAAGCCCAAATCGACATAACATCATAAAGTTGCGGAAAATAACAAATAGGGAATTGAAGGCTGGCGGCATTGGAGCCGGCGTAGTAGCTGGCGTAGACAGTATACACGACCATACCTTTTTTGCCGTATATGTTTCTGTAGATATTCTTGACACCATAGTTTGAACCGTGTATACGACCATGCCTTTGAACCGTGTATACAGCCATATATGTTTCTGTTGAGCCTCTAGACTCACTACACGACCGTGCTTTGTAAAGATACGCCCCCTTCAACCCGTATCTGTTATGACTTGTATAAGAGCAAGTGCATTCTCATGGTTGCTCTAATCCTTTTTGGCTTCATGGACATCCTTTATCAATCCGTTAAGTGCTTCATTGAATCGTTTCGCTCGAGTTCTTGTGATCGGTCCAGGTGTCACTTCAAGAGGATCCACATTCCATCTTCTGGTGTGGCTCCCATCATGGCTCTCATCATTCCCCTCCTCTTGAAAAGGATTTGTCCTCAAATCGTCACCCACATCAAAAGGACTTAGATCAGTAACATTAAACGTAGTACTTACTTGATACTCACCTGGCAAATTTATCTTGTATGCATTATCATTGATGTGCTTAAGAATTTGAAATGGTCCATCGCCTCTAGGAAGTAATTTAGATCGACGCTGCACAGGAAACCACTCTTTGCGCATGTGAACCTAAACCTAGTCTCCAGGTTCAAAAACAGCTTGTCAACGACCCTTGTTGGCTTGTTTCACATACTGCTCTATTCTTCGCTCAATGTTTAGCCTTACCTTCTCATGGATTTGTTTAACAAATTCTGCTTTCTTCTTGCCATCTAGATTAACATATTCAGAAATAGGCAGAGGTGATAAATCCAAAGGAGTTTGTGGATTAAAACATATAAAATTTCAAAAGGAGTAAACTTAGTAGCAGAATGTATAGTGCGATTATAGGCAAATTCAACATGCGGCAAACAATCCTCCCAACTTTTAATGTTCTTTTTAATGACTACCCTTAACAAAGTAGATAAAGTTTGATTTACTACCTCAGTTTGACCATCAGTCTATAGATGACAAGTAGTAGAAAACAATAGCTTAGTTCCTAACTTAGCCCACAAGGTCTTCCAGAAGTAGCTCAGGAACTTAGCATCTCTATCCGATACGATTGTTCTAGGCATACCATGTAATCTCACAACTTCCCTAAAGAACAAGGAATGAAATGTGCCATCTTAGAAAATCTATCAACAACTACAAAAATAGAGTCTCGACCATGATAGGAATAAAAATCCGATAAGACCTATCATTAGGGCAAGAACTGAAGGATTTCAAATCTTGGCGTTAAGGGCTCATTTTGAGCAGATCGACCCCAGAATTATTTATATATTAACCTCTTTTCTATTATTCTTGTATTGTGTTTTCCAACAGGCACACTTATCATATTCTATAGGGAAATGGACAAACTCCCTTAGACTCAGCTTGTGGGTTATCTATGGACCGACCTTAACCAGCGATGAGCTGGGTCGATGGATCCTATAGAAGACCGGCATCTTGAAGACCATTTCTTTTATATATTTATTCTTTTATGAACTATTTTGGTTGTATTTTGGTTTTGGGACACTTTTATTTCCTTGTAATTTTCATTTAGGGCTAGCTACCTTAAAAGTGGCAAACTTGTAATTTTGAGTACTTTTTAACCCTAGGAGTAGCAAGTATAAATACTTGCTTAAGAGAGGGTTTGAGGAAGCTTATTTTTGCAGAACAAACACTACCTTTCACGTGAGAATTAGGGTTCCTAATTTTCATCTAAACTCTTATCAATTTCAATCCCAAGAGTTGGAATTGAGGCGAGTGCAACATCTTGAAATTGTGAGTTATATCCATTTCATTTTGTTGTGATTTCTTTTCTTCTCTAGTGTGTCATATCTAGGGTTGAATTGAGATAGTTCTTGGTCAGAAATACCTCTTATTATTGTCGAATTCTTGAGTTTATTTGAAGTACTTAGCAATTGGATTCGGATCATCATTGAAGAATCCACTTGAAAACATATTCTTTTCTATTAGAAAGGGATTCTTATAATTAAGGTTTTATTTGTCATTTGTGGATTATTTGCATGGATTATATGAGATTAGGGTGTTTTTAGAAGATATTATGATTGTGGTATTATAATTATATCATTGGATATTTAGATTTCATCATATCTTCATTAGGGTTCACATGAAAATTGCCCTTTGTAGATCCGATTTTGCCTTGACTTGAGATAGTTTTTCTTAAGTCCTTTGATTGTGCTTCTAAGTGGATTTAGGCACATCAAATTTTTGGTATCGGAGCAATATCTTATTTGGAATTAAGATTGAACACACCATTGTTATTGAATTGGTTCAAAAGCATAGAGATTTGATGCTAATGTTCATGAGATTGAAGCTAGTTTGAATGACATTGTTTAATTGTCTTTCAAATTGGTTTTGTATGTGCTTAATCTTTGATTTAGGAACATCATCTTTTTGGTATCAGAGCACCTGTTGAGAGAAGGGATTGGTTGTATTTGATTTCATGGAATTGATCATCAATTGGAGTTGATTTATTGAAAACCGCAATTGTATTGATTGTTGTGGTTTTGAGTTTATGAAATTACCTTGTCTTGGAGTTTATTTTGCTGTTTGTTGGAGGTGGTTTGGGAAGGTTTTTGCATCATTTTGTGATCACTAATTTTCGTGAAAGGTCAGAAGTATCAGTGTTGTTTAATTTCAACAATTTTTGGAACTTGCAAAACTTACCAAAATCCTTGTCGTGGCTTGTTGTGGCATGGAGGAGGATGTGTTAGTTGTTGTTGTGACTTCCATTGTGTAATTTTGAATTAGAGGAGTACAATTTTCAGATTGCATTGAGTTTTTAATTAGTAAGGAATTATTTAAATTCAAACATATGCAATTAAGTTGTGGGAGTTAATGATTGCTATTTGAATTTGAATTCATTACTTACCAATTGAAGAAGGCTTGCAATTAGTGAATTGGTTTGAATTTCAAATTTGAGTTGCTGCCCATTTTTTTTTTAAAGTTGCGGTTAGAACTTGTGGAAAGTAGAGTACATCTTGTCAATATTGCTGTGGAAGTAGAGTGTATTTGTTGTTGTAGTCATTTGTTATCATTGTCGTGGAAGTGGAGTGCATTTTGTTGTTGTTGCCGAGGAAGTTCTTGGTGAAGTGAGTGCACCGTGATTGAGGTGTGTGTGGTGGTGCAAATTTGTGGAGTTTTGTGTAGTGTAAGGTGCTGCACATTAAGACTCATTGTGGGTGTAAAACTTTAGCAAGAAAGGAAAGTTGAGTGGTGAAGTTTGAAATTCAAATATAAGCATTTAAGTGTGAAAGTTATTGAGTATTATTACTTAAACACTTGCTTAGTTGAATTCAATATCTTAACTACTTGGAAGTATTAATTTGTGCTTCAATTATTCTAATATACTTGAAGTGATAAGAAGAATTTGTTGCATTGGTGACTTGTTGCACCGTGGGTGTACAAGTGTGTGTGTTGTTATCTAAACTTGTTATTGTGACGTGGTGAAGTGAAGGGAGTGTACTACAATTATTTGAGATTACATTTGTACTTCAAATAAACCGCATCCACAAACATGTCAAATGATAGTGTGAATGGGGGCATTGCTAATGAGACCAATAGCCAAGTAGGTAGCAGACCAAGTCGTCGAAATACAAATGGAAGAACTTTAGATGAACAACTTCGGGACCTTACCACAATTGTTGCTACATTAGCAACAAGAATTGATAGGATGACATTGCTACCATCACCTATGGTAAACCTTCAGGCACCACCTAGAGTAGGAGATTATCATGCTCTTAGGGAAGGTAGAGATGATAATTGGGGGGTTAATCCATACTCGGACAGGGAATTTAGACCACCTCAAGGACTAGAGTGTGCAAAGCTACAGATGCCTTCATTTGATGGTAGGGGTTCCGCCGATGACTACTTAAATTGGGAAGACCAAGTTGAGGGTCTTTTCAAGTGTTATGAGATTGATGAAGACTCTAGGGTATGCCTTGCAGCTGTAGAGTTTACAGGGTATGCCGCTTTGTGGTGGAGAAATATGGTTATCAGTAGGCGAATGGATGGAGAGACCGAAATACACACTTGGAGAGATATGAAACGAGTTTTGAGGAATAGCTTTGTACCAAAACACTATAGGCATGAGTTATTTATGCGTCTCCAGACACTGAGACAGGGGAGTAAAACAGTGGATGACTATGTACAGGAGTTTGAGACACTAGTGATCAGATGTGGATCATTGAACCTCCTGAACAAACCGTAGCACGTTTTGTATCTAGGTTGAGGTATGAGATAGCTTGTGTAGTTAAGCTTCAGAGATGTACACTTTATGAGGTTATACAGTTAGCCCTGAAAGTGGAAAGACAGAGCAATCTTATCATTCCAGGATACTAGGAGCAGACTATCAGGGAACCAAACTGTTCAGGGCCAGTTATGTTCTCCTTTAGAGACACTAGAGGTACACGAGCAGTTGAGCACACCATTGGAGTATTTTGAGGATTAGAGTCAGATGAGTCTATCATTAGAGGGTCAGAATGTTCAGAGACATTTGTGTTCACCTTCAGAGGTCTCAGAGGGTAATGAGCAGTTAAGCTAACCACTAGAAGACCATCAGGATCAACGACATATAGATGAGCTAGAAAAGGAGGATACAATATCAGTGAAATGGGTTGAGATAGGGAACCTCAGTGGATAATGGGTCATTATTTGTGTTGCTGATGAGATACATCCTGGAATGGAGGAGAGAAGACAATCACCACCTGTAGTATTTTAGTTATTAGGATTCTGCTGAGATATTTCTTCAGGTGACTTGCTAGGAGGAAACAAAGTCTCTATTGCATTTGATCTACTAGATTTGAGGACAAATCTTTTTGAGGCCCAAGGAGATGATTAGGAATAAAAATCCGACAAGACCTATCATTAGGGCAAGAATTGAAGGATTTCAAATCTTGGCATTGAGGGCCTATTTTGAGCAGATCGACCCTGGAATTATTTATATATTAACCTCTTTTCTATTATTCTTGTATTGTTTTTTCCAATAGGCACACTATCAAATTCTATAGGGCAATGGACAAACTCCCTCAGACTTAGCTTGTGGGTTACCCATGGACTGACCTGAACCGGCGATGAGCTGGGCCGATGGATCCTATAGAAGATCGGCATCTTGAAGACCATTTCTTTTATATATTTATTCTTTTTTTGAACTATTTTGGTTGTATTTTGGTTTTGGGAAACTTTTATTTCCTTGTAATTTTCATTTAGGGCTACCACCTTAAAAGTGGCAAACTTGTAATTTTGAGTACTTTTTAACCCTAGGAGTAGCAAGTATAAATACTTGCTTAAGAGAGGGTTTGAGAAAGCTTATTTTTGCAGAACAAACACAAACCTTTCACGTGAGAATTAGGGTTCCTAATTGTCATCTAAACTCTTATCAATTTCAATCCCAAGAGTTGGAATTGTGGCGAGTGCAACACCTTGAAATTGTGAGTTATATAAAATTCATTTTGTTGTGATTTCTTTTTTCTCTAGTGTGTCATATCTAGGGTTGAATTGAGATGGTTCTTGGTCAGAAATACCTCTTATTATTGTCGAATTCTTGGTTTATTTGAAGTACTTAGCAATTGGATTCGGATCATCATTGAAGAATCCACTTAAAAACGTATTCTTTTCTATTAGAAAGGGATTCTTATAATTAAGGTTTTATTTGTCATTTGTGGATTATTTGTGTGAATTATATGAGATTAGGGTGTTTTGTTAGAAGATATTATGATTGTGGTATTATAATTATATCATTGGATATTTGGATTTCATCATATCTTCATTAGGGTTCACGTGAAAATTGCCCTTTGTGGATCCGATTTTGCCTTGACTTGAGATAGTTTTTCTTAAGTCCTTTAATTGTGCTTCTAAGTGGATTTAGGCACATCATCTTTTGTATCAGAGCAATATCTTATTTGGAATTAAGATTGAACACACCATTGTTATCCAATTGGTTCAAAAAGCATAGAGTTTTTGAAGCTAATGTTCATGAGATTGAAGCAATTTGTATGACATTGTTAGATTATCTTTCAAATTGGTTTTGTATGTGCTTAATCTTTGATTTAGGCACATAGACCATGTCTAGACCTGGTAATCCTAACACAAAATCCATGGAAATATCTACCTAAGGCTCATGAGGAATGGGAAGTGGGGTATAAAGCCTATGAGGTTGGACTCTAGATTTTGCTTTCTTATACTGACCACATCTGTTCACAAATCCTCTCAACATCTTGTTTCATGTGAGGCCAAAAGAAAGTGTTCCTGCAATACCCCTAAGGTTTTTAGCTACTCCAAAATTCCCCATTAAACCTCTTCATGAAAACTCCCTCACTAATAATTTCTTAAAGAACAATTTGGAATGCATAGTTTACTCTCCTTAAACAAGAATCCTTCATGTTTATAAAATTTACCATGACCACTCCTCTCACAATGCACATACTCTTCACAAAAATCTCAATCAGCAGCATACAATTCCTTAATGTGCTCAAAACCAAGCAGTCTAGAACTAAGAGTAGAGATAAGCGCATACCTTCTAAAAGTGCATCAGCAACGACATTCTCTTTACCTTGCTTGTAGTGGATGATATAGGGAAATGTTTCGATGAACTCCACCCAATGAGCATGCATTTTTGTTTAGCTTATGTTGTTGATAGGAATAAAAATCCGACAAGACCTATTCATTAGGGCAAGAATTGAAGGGTTTCAAATCTTGGCGTTTGAGGGCCCATTTTAGCAGATTGACCCCGAAATTATTTATATATTAACCTCTTTTCTATTATTGTTGTATTTTGTAATTCCAACAGGCACACTTATCATATTCTAAGGGCAATGGACAAACTCCCTCAGACTCAGCTTGTGGGTTATCCATGGACCGACCTAAACCGGCGATGAGCTGGGCCGATGGATCCTATAGAAGACCGGCATCTTGAAGACCATTTTTTATATATTTATTCTTTTATGAACATTTTGGTTGTATTTTAGTTTTGGGACACTTTTATTTCCATGTAATTTTCATTTAGGGCTAGCCACCTTAAAAGTGGCAAACTTGTAATTTTGAGCACTTTTTAACCCTAAAGTAGCAAGTATAAATACTTGCTTAAGAGAGGGTTTAGGGAGGCTTATTTTGAAGAAAAAACACTTCACATTTCGTGAGAGGGCTTAGGGTTTTCCTAATTCCAAATTCTCTTATCAATTTCAAAACCCAAGAAGTTGAAATTGTGGCGAGTGCAACATCTTGAAATTATTGAGTTATATCAATTTCATTTTGTTGTGATTTCTTTTCTTCTCTAGGTGTCTATCTAGGGTTGAATTGAGATATTTCTTAGTCAGAAATCCTTGTTGTTATTCACGAATTCTTGTGATTATTTGAAGGAATTATCATATTGATCCAATTCAACTTTAAGGATTTCCTTGATAACCGTGATTTCACCATTGGAAAGGGATTGTTTTGTTACGGTTTTTCTTTGACAAATTGAGGCTTCCCTTTGCGTGGATTACATGAAATTAGAGTGTTTTTTAGAAGGCTTTTCATTTAAGTATTCTGATTATATCATTGGTTGTTTGAATTTCATCCTTTCATCATTAGGGTTCATTTTGAAAAGTGCCATTTTTTTTATCCGATTTTGCCTTGACTTGAGATAGTTGATCTTAAGTTTTTTGGATGTGCTTTTAAGTGTGTTTAGGCACATCATCTTTTGGTATCAGAGCTCTTGTTGAGAGAAGGGAATTGGTTGTATTCAATTTCGTGGAAGTGATTTAACAATTGGGTTGATCAAGTGAAAAAAAAAAAAAAACGCAATTGTGTAGTTGTTGTTGTTGTTGTAGTTTGAGATTGCGAAATTGTTTTGGATTGGGATTTGATTTGCATGATTGTTGGGTTGATTTGGGAAGGTTATTATATCACTTTGTGGACACTAATTCACTTGGAATATCAGAAGTACAAAGTGAAGTTACTTTAGCAAATTGTTTTGAAATTGTGAAACTTACCAATTGTTGCCGTGAAGTAGCTTGTGGCGTGTGGAGTTGTGAAGTTTTTTGTTTGAATTCCATTGAGAAATTCTGAATTTGTGAAGTTAAATTTGCAGATTACATTAAGTTTGGTTAGTAAGGAATATTTGAATTCAAACACATCAATTAAGTTGTGGGAGTTAATGATTGCTATTTGAATTTGAATTCATACTTACCAATTGAAGAAGGCTTGCAATAAGTGAATTTGTTGAATTTCAATTGAAGTTGCTGCTATATTGTTATGAATTGCGGTTAGAACTTGTGGGGAGTGAAGTATATTTGTTATTATTTCCGTGGAATTAGAGTATATTTGTTGTTTTTCCATTTCTTATTTTGTCGTGGAGGTGGAGTGCAATTTGTTGTTGTTTGCCGTGGAGTTATTGTGAAGTGAGTGCACCGTGATTGAGGTGTGTGTGGTGGTGCAAATTTGTGGAGTTTTGTGTAGTGTAAGGTGCTGCACTTGTGGTTATTTGAAAGTGTGGAAATCAAGGCAAGAAAAGGAAGGTTGAGTTAAGTAGAATTTAAAATTCAAACAATGTCATTAAGTGTGAAAAGGTAATTGAACTAATTACTTAAACACTAGTAGTTGAATTTAATTCTATCTACTTGAAAGTAATTATGTGTGTACTTCATTATTTAACTTTACTTGAATACCAAGAATATATTTCATTGTGCTTCAATTATTTCACTTGACTTTAACTTGAAGTAACAATAAGCATTTCTTATAGTGGTTGATTGTGAGCACCGTAGGTGTGTAGGGGCGTGTAAAGGTGTGTTGCCGTTAGTGTGGTGAAGTGTATTGAAGGTTGTTGAAATTAGTAAGAAAAAATGTCAAGTGAGTTGTATTTGTCTACTAACATATTGCATCGGGACTTGACTCCATTTCCAACCATTGATGAGGGACAAAGAGAAAACTTGTTCCATACTTCTTGTAGGGTACAAGGAAACTTTGCGCAATTATTATTGATGGCGGTAGTTGTACTAATGTTGTAGCTGCATCATTAGTATCGAAGTTGAAACTTGAAACTATCCCACATCCCAAACCCTATACATTACATTGGTTGAATGATCAAGATGGTCTTTGTGTAACCCAAAGGGCTAGGGTACCCTTCAGTATAGGAGACAAGTACTATGAGAGCTTGAATGTGATATTCTTCCTCTTTGTGCATCCCATATATTACTTGGTAGACCATGGTTGTATGACAGGATGGTATTACATGATGGGTATAGAAATACTTAATATGTTTAAAAAGGAAGTAAACGTATAGTATTGAACCCTATGTCACCATCAGAGGTCCAGGAGATGCAAAAACAGAAAAACAACCATCACAAAATCTTGAGGATCATAGCCACATGATCAAACCATCAGAGGACCAAACTGTGCAGATGCCGACACCGATGTGCCAACCTTCAGAGGATCCTGATGATCAATAGTCAGACGACAGACCACCAGAGAGCCAAACTGTCAGAGACAGTTATGTTCACCATCAGAGGTTTTAGAGGGTAATGAGCAGTTGGTTTTCCAACCATTAGAAGACCTGAGGATCAGCAACATACAGATGTAGTTAGAAAAAAAGAGGAAACAGTTTCAGTGGGGGAAAAGGTTGGTACAGGGGTAACTTTAGTGGATAATGGGTCATTCTTTGTGTTGCAGAAGAGATACATCCTGGAAATGGAGGAGAGAAAGACAATCACCACCTGTAGATTTTAGATATTGGATTCTGCAGAGATATTTATTCAGGTGACTTGCTAGGAGGAACAAATTCTCTACTGCATTTGATCTACTAGATTTGAGGACAAATCTTTTTGAGGCCCGAGGAAATGAAGGAAAAAAAATCCGACAAGACCTATCATTAGGGCAAGAACTGAAGGGTTTCAAATCTTGGCGTTGAGGGCCCATTTTTAGCAGATTGACCCCGAAATTATTTATATATTAACCTCTTTTCTATTATTGTTGTATTGTGTATTCCCAACAGGCACACTTATCATATTCTATAGGCAAGGGGGGACAAACTCCCTCAGACTCAACTTGTGGGTTATCCATGGACCGACCTGAACCGGCGATGAGTTGGGCCGATGGATCCTATAGAAGACCGGCATCTTGAAGACCATTTCTTTTATATATTTAATTCTTTTATGAACTATTTTGGTTGTATTTTAGTTTTGGGACACTTTATTTCCATGTAATTTTCATTTAGGGCTAGCCACCTTAAAAGTGGCAAACTTGTAAATTTTGAGCACTTTTTAACCCTAGAAGTAGCAAAGTAAAATACTTGCTTAAGAGAGGTGTTTAGGGAGGCTTATTTTGCAGAACAAACACTTCACATTTCGTGAGAGGGCTTAGGGTTTTTCCTAATTCCAAATTCTCTTATCAATTTCAATCCCAAGAAGTTGAAATTGTGGCGAGGCAACCATCTTGAAATTGTGAGTTATATCAATTTCATTTTGTTGTGATTTCTTTTCTTCTCTAGTGTGTCATATTTAGGGTTGAATTGAGATATTTCTTAGTCAGATATCCTTGTTGTTATTCACGAATTTTTGTGATTATTTGAAGGAATTATCATATTGATCCAATTCACCCTTTAAGGATTTCCTTGATAACGTGATTTTCACCATTGGAAAGGGATTGTTTTTTTTACGGTTTTCTTTGACAAATTGAGGCTTCATTTCGTGGATACATAAATTATGAGTGTTTTTAGAAGGCCTTTTAAATTGATATTCTGATTAAAACATTGGTTGTTTGAATTTCATCCTTTCATCATTGGGGTTTTCATTTGAAAAGTGCCATTTTTGGATCCGATTTTGCCTTGCTTGAGATAGTTTTTTTCTTAAGTCCTTTGGATGTGCTTTTAAGGTGTGTTAGGCAAAACAGTTGTCCCCTTTCAAGTACTTTAAAGGATTCAGATTAGTGTGATCACAACCCTTATCATAAGTAGGGTAGTTCAAGGTTCCCCACTTAGCTTCTCGCTAAAAAAAGTAATTGGTCTTCCCTTGCATGAGCACTTCTCCAATACCTAACCCGGAAGCATCACACTCAATTTCAAACTTTTAGAGAAATTAGGTAAAGCAAGTAATGGCCCCTTTAGTCAGCTTATTTTTAAGCGTCTGAAAGGCCTTCTCTTGTTGCTCTCCCAACTGAACCCCACATTCTTCTTGATTGCCTTAGTAAGTGGTGCTGCAATTGTGAAATCCTTTTACAAACCTCATGTAAACTCGCTATCCTTTGGAAACTCCGCACATTACTTACATTAGTTGGACTAGGCCATTCTTGGATCGCACGGATCTTTTCTTCATAAATTTTTGTATTCCTATGCACTAACAATGAAACCAAGAAACACAAGTTTGTTTGTGCAAAAAGTGCACTTTTTGAGGTTAGCATATAATTGCTCCTTTCGAAGAATTTCTAAAACATCCCTCAAGTGAGATAAAATGGTCTTCCAAACTCTTGCTGAAAATTTAGGATATCATCAAAAAAGACAACCACAAATTTGCCAATAAAATCCTCAAAACATGGTTCATAAGTCTCATAAAAGTACTAGGTGCTTATTTTAAACCGAAAGGCATTACTAACCACTAAATACAATCCATATTTTGTCTTAAATGCGGTTTTCCATTCATCACCTTCTTTTATTCTAATTTGGTAATATCCATTTTTCAGATCAATTTTGGAAAAGACACTAGACCCATGTAACTCATCTAACATGTCATCTAAGCGAGGAATGAGATGACGATACTTTCCCGTGATGTTGTTGATGGCGCGACAGTCAACATACATTCTCCATGACCCATCCTTCTTAGGCACCAAAATCATAGGCACTGCACATAGGCCATGCTTCTCTCAAGTACCCTTTCTCCATTAATTCATTGACCTACCTTTGAGTTCCTTTGTCTCCTCTGGATTGCCCCCTATAACTGTTTGTTTGGAATAGATTGCTCCGGGTACAAGGTCAATCTGGTGCTCAATACCACGAATAGGTGGTAAACCCTTTGAACATCCACAGGGAAGACATCTTCAAAGTCCTGCACAATAGAAACAACCACACTAGGCAAAGAGTTAAAAAGTTCGTTAGTATTCAAACAAGTATCCTTAAAAACCAGCAACAACATAGGTTGCTTCTTCACTAATGCTCTCCTCATTACACTCGCTCTTGCCACACAACTTTCCTTTTGCAAGGCTGCACTCTCTTTTTCACTCACCACTAAAGTTGATCCCCTTCAACTTGGTCTCTCACGCTCTTTCCAGCTTTCCTCTCTTTTTCCTTTTGATATCGACTTTTGTGTTCCTTTTCTTTCTCACTGTCTTTGCTCTCTCACTCTCCCTCTGTTTTTCACTCACCTTATATTTTGCAAAAGACTGTTATAGCTGTAACTGATCCTCATATACCTGTTTAGGTGTTAAGGAATTTAAGATTAAAACTTTTCCCTGGTAAACAAGCGTATACTTGTTAGAAAAACCATCATGAACAACCTTCCTATCAAACTGCCATGTCCTCCCCATTAAGACATGACACACCTGCATCGGGACTACATTCATAACACCTCATCCTCATACCTACCAAAGCGAAAACAATCAAAGGGTTGCTTACTCACCTTATCTCGCCACATCATTCAGCCACTGCAATTTTTAAAGGATTAGGGTGTTTTGATCTTGAGTCCAGCCCCCGACAATAAAAGTACCACCACATTAGTGCAACTCCCTCCATCAAGATCAAAAGCAAATATATCACTTAGATAACATCTATATGAAAAGATATTTCTCGTTGCCCTCCTCTTTTTCCCTTTACCTACACATTCAAAAACTCGCTTCACTACTGCCACTGACTTCCCACCGAGGGTATCGTCATCACTACAACCCTTTTATGGAGGGATATCATCCTCTTCACTATCCCCCTCAGTCTCAAACTCACAATTATCAGCAAATCAAACACGCCATTCGGACATTGACTAGCAATATGGTTTTTGCCTTAGATTTAAAATATCTAATGTCACATTTCTTGGAGTAGAAGAATCAGGTTTACCTTGGTTACCGGATAAACCCGCTTGCCTCGCTCCCCTTTTTGGGTTTGGGGGAAAGGGCTTTTTCTTCCTTCTTCCTTGGTAGTCTTCCGGTGGATGGCCCATACCCTGTTGGAACCGTGTAGTAAACTAGCTTTCCCTTGTTTTGGGTTTCTCAACCTTTATAGCCATTGACCATATCTTTCAATTCTCATAATCTAAAATTTTATGACTTTTGAATTTCCTTTTCAATCTGTAAGAAACCAGCCATGGTAACCCTCTATCCTCCTTTACTTTGGCCCTAATCATAGTAACCTCCATCTCCTTAAAACTCACCACATTTCGGTTTTCCTGCTTAAGAGTTTGCAATTTTTTGTGTAATTCACGATAATAATCCGTAGGCACAAACCGTTTTCTTACACCCTCTTCACTTTTCCCCAAGGTTCAATAGGTGGTTCCCTTCCCTTTTTCTATTAACATCAGTTGTTTCCCACCACCAAAGGCAAAATTCGAAAATTCAATGGTACAATTTTCATTTTCTTTCGCCCACTAAATTGTGACAATAAAACACCTTTCTCCCTTTTTCCCCCACTCTAAGTACCCTCGGGATCATTCTTCCCCTTGGGAAAGGAGAATCTTCATCTTTATACTACTCAATTGTTTATCCCTCTATTCCTATCTCCCATTTCCCAATCCCTATTCCCTCTATTCAACCACTAAAACCCCTATAACTTCCGATAGAAGGTTATAAAAATTCATCACAGATATTTCATCTCCCCCCCTTTTATACTTCCAGAACAACTCCCCCTCTTATGCCCTTAGGAGACTTTTTTTTAGTTTGCTCTAGTTTTTGCTCCACCGCCTAAATTTTGTTCCAAAACCCCTCTTGAAACATCCCTTCATCCACCCCTCAACGCCCAATCACAAACCTAGCAAAAACCTCCCCCTCTTACCTTCGGGAGAATGTTGCCTCAACAAGTTCCGTAGAAAAAAGGTTAGTCTAACAAAAATATAGTGTTTTAATGATGAGATCCATATAAAGCCAACCCGGAAGAAAAAAATGTCGATCCTCTTGAAGTGCCGTTGGATCGATCAAAAAAAAATTTGAGCAAAACGATTTTAAGGAACACTTAACGGGTTGAAAAAGGGTTTATCCATGAAGCCGGAAAGGTTTGGAGCAATCATGAAGTTGGAAGGATTGGAACAACCAGGGGAAAGACCCTTTCCCTTTTGTACAAGTTATACTGGCACGGGTTAAGGGGGGGGCTGTACTTTTAAGGCATGGCATGTATGGAGCCAAGCAAATCCATAGAAAGATACACCCAAAGTACAGGGGCGTGTATTGCAAAAAATTTGCAAAAAAAAGATACGGCCAAAGACATGGCTTGTACATGGCCGTGTATCCCCTATGGGCCAGCTTTTTCTGTTTCTTTTTTTTATCCACTTAACTAAACTACGTCGTTTTGGACTTTTTTTACAAAAATTGTAACCCAGTAAAAAAGCTCCTAATTTAGAACATTGATTTTAGACATCTTTGAACTTTAAAACATTTTTTGAGAGGCTCCCCTTTTGGTTTCTTCAAGAACTAAATCGAACTTATCGGATTGATTTCCGGGCGTTCATCCCGACTTTTCAATCACTTCCATCCCGATTGTGGGGGGGTCTTCATTATTTTACCAAGGTTCTTTTCTCCTTTTAGACAACGGGGCGCGGTTTCCACTTTAGGTGTTTGGGCGAAAAAAAAAGAAGGGAAAATAAAAGAAAAGAGAAACTGATCAAAAGCCAAAATCTGACAAAAAAAAAAAAACGATAGAAAAATAAGGAAAATTTTACAACCCCAATTGGTTTTGAATTCAATGGAAGGAAATTGGGGAGTTCGAGTTGTTCCCAAAAGAATTGAGAAGAGGGAAAATTTGGGGAGGATATCATCGTTGTTTGTGAAATACACGATGACTGTGTGATATCATCTTGAGCGAAACCGTAAGGGATGATTTTTAGGTTTATCATATATTAAAATTTGTGTTTACTAATCTTTTTTTGCAGGGACTACCCCAACAACATTCTCCTAAAGGTGAGAGGGGAAAGGGTTTTATGCTAGGGTTTGTAATTGAGGCATTGAGGGGGAAAAAAAGAGGATTTTTAAGAGGGGAAAGGAACAAATTCAGAGACGGTAGAGCAAAGACTAGAGCAATCCGATAGGAATCAGACTTTTCCAGGACCTACATGGGCCCGAGCTAAGGGTCTCCAAATTTGTTATGAGGGTTTGCTAGAGAAACCTAACCCTTTAAAGTCTAAATCACTTTCTACATTTTGCCAAATTTTTATGCATTTCAGCAGGTTTATTGTCAGTCTTACAGGGAAAAAAAAACACCTTTTTTACTGAGTGAATCAGGGTTGTCAAAGAAACTGATTCAAAAGCTTCTTTAAGACCGGGATCTTGAAGGGCCATTTCTTTATATATTTTCCTTTTATGAACTATTTTTGGTTGTATTTGGTTTTGGGACACTTTTATTTCCATGAATTTTCATTTAGAGCTAGCCACCTTAAAAGTGGGAAACTTGTATAAATACTTGCTTAAGAAGGGTTTAGGGAGCTTATTTTTGCAGAACATACCTCTCTTTTCACGGGAATTAGGGTTTATACCTTGGTTCCAACTCTTATCAATTTTAATTCCAAGACTTAAATTTTGGCGAGGCAACAATTTTAATTTGTGAGTCATACAATTCCTACTTGTTGTGATTTTTTTTCCTCTCTAGGGGTTTTATCTAGGGTTGATTAGAGATAGTTCTTGGCAGATTTAATTTATTGTAACGAATTCATTTTTATTATTGAAAGAATTACAAGTTTATTTAATTCATCATTAAAGGGTTTCTTTGCCAGCGTGAATTTCACCATTTAGAAAAGGGATCTTCCTTCACGGGTTTTTTTTGCAAATTTAGGCTTGATTTTCGTGGGTTATATGATATAAGAAGTTTATTAAAGCCATTTCCATTGTGGTATCAATTATATCATTAGTAGGTTGAATTTTATCATTTCAACATTTGGGTTCACTAAAAAGTGCCTTTTTTGGGGCCGATTTTGCCTAACTTGAGATATCTTTTCTTAAGTCTTTTGAATGTGCTTTAAAGTGTGATTAGGCACATCATCTTTTTGGTATCAAGCTCTTGTTGGGGAGAAGGAATTGATTTTTATTAATTTCGTGGAAGTGATCAACAATTAGGGTTGATCAAGTGGAAAAAACGCAATTGTGTAGTTGTTGTTGTTGTTGTTGTTTGAGATTGCGAAATTGTTTTGGATTAGGATTAGTTTGCTGATTATTGGAGTTGATTTGGGAAGGTTATTAGATCACTTTGTGGATACTAATTCACGTGGAAGAGCAGAAGTACAAAGTGAAGTTACCTTAGCAATTGTTTTGAAATTGTGAAAACTTACCAATTGTTGCCGTGGAGTAGCTTGTGGCGTGTGGAGTTGTGAAGTTTGTTCTTGAATTCCATTGTGTAATTCTGAATTTGTGAAGTTAAATTTGCAGATTACATTAAGTTTGATTAGTAAGGAATTATTTGAATTCAAATCATATGCAATTAAGTTGTGGGAGTTAATGATTGCTATTTGAATTTGAATTCATTGTTACCAATTGAGGAAGGCTTACAATAAGTGAAGTTATTTGAAATTCAAATTGTAAGTTGCTGCCTATAGTGGGATTCGGAAGTCATTTTGGAAAGCTACTTATTAATCTTTGTCTTCATTATTTGCCGTGGGAGTTGAAGATTACTTGTATTCATTGTTCACTTGGTTGTTGCCGTGGAAGTATTACTTATTAATTGTAGTTGTTACTTGTGTGTTGCCGTGAAGTGAACTTGTGGAAATTGAAAATTGTTGCACGTGATCTTAAAAGGAGTGGGGACTATTGTACAAGTGTTGATTGAGTTGAATTTCACAATGTCTAGTGAAATGCTTCAATATGCTAATGTATTGCGACATTCATTAAGTACACTTGCTAGTAAGGAAGAAGAACAAAGGGAAAATTTGTTCCACACTTCTTGTAGGATACAAGGAAATTTGTGTGTCCTAATAATAGATGGTGGTAGTTGTACTAATGTAGTAGCTGCATCGTTGGTATCGAAGCTAAAGCTTTCAACTATTCCACATCCTAAACCTTACAAACTACATTGGCTTAATGAACAAGGGAGTTTGTATGTTACCCAAAGAGCTAGGGTACCCTTCAGTGTAGGGGACAAGTATTGTGATGAAATTGAGTGTGATATCTTGCCCATGTGTGCATCTCATATTTTGCTTGGCAGACCTTGGTTATATGACAGGAGGGTCTTACATGATGGCTTCAAAAATACATATATGTTTCAAAAGGAGGGCAAGCGAATTATTCTGAATCCTATGCCACCTTCAGAGGTCCATAATGTCCAGCAATAGATTAATCGACCATCAGAGGTTAAGAAGGTTTTACTTCAAAATAACGTATATGAGGGGAGAAAGGTATTGTTGATGGGACAGGGTGAGATGGAGAGATTAATCACAAAGGAGGCTCCAACATACTTACTTCAGTTGAGATTTGTCTTAGGGCTACGGGAATCACAGCCTCTACCTTCAGCAGTTTCTCAGGTATTAAATGAGTATACTGACATTTTTCCTGATGATTTGCCAACAGGATTACCACCCTTGAGAGGGATAGAGCATGCCATTGATCTTATGCCCGGTTCAGTGTTACCAAACCGACCCGCATATCGCATGAATCCTGAGGAGGCTAAGGAATTGAAACGTCAGGTAGATGAGTTGGTGGAACGAGGGTTTGTTAGAGAGAGCCTCAGCCCATGCGCTGTTCCCGCCCTTCTTGTTCCCAAGAAGGATGGAACTTGGAGAATGTGCATTGATAGTAGAGCCATCAACAAAATCACCATTAAATACAGGTATCCTATTCCTAGACTTGATGATATGTTGGATGAGTTGTATGGTTCTCAGATTTTCTCCAAAGTTGATCTTAAAAGCGGATATCACCAGATTCGGATGAGGGAAGGGGATGAATGGAAGACCGCTTTTAAAATACGCCATGGACTTTACGAATGGTTGGTTATGCCCTTTGGTTTGAGTAATGCTCCTAGCACTTTTATGAGGTTGATGAACCATGTATTGAAGGAGTTCTTAGGAAAATTTGTTGTGGTTTATTTTGATGATATTCTGATTTACAGCAAAGACCTAAAACAACATGTGGAACATCTTCGGGCAGTATTCTTAGTACTGAGGGCACAACAGTTATTTGCGAATTTTCAGAAGTGTTCCTTTTGTCAAACTGAGGTAACATTTTTGGGTTTTGTTGTGTCAGGTGCAGGAGTTAAGATGGATGAGGAGAAAGTGAGGGCAGTTAAGGAATGGCCAACACCCACTTCAGTTACTGAGGTAAAAAGTTTTCATGGGCTTGCATCTTTTTATAGACGCTTTGTCCAGAATTTCAGTAGCATTGTCAGCCCTCTCACAGAACTGACTAAGAAGAGTGTTCCTTTCATCTGGAGTGAAAGGCCCAGAGGAGTTTTGAAGAGATTAAGGAAAAAACTCACTTGTGCCCCATTACTGATCTTACCTGATTTTGATAAAATATTTGAATTGGAATGTGATGCTTCAGGGATTGGAATTGGTGCTGTATTAATGCAGGAGAAGAGGCCTATTGCATATTTTAGTGAAAATTTGAGTGGAGCAACTTTAAACTATTCTATTTATGATAAGGAATTTTATTCCTTAGTTAGGGCTCTCATGACGTGGCAGCTTATCTCCTCCCAAAGGAGTTTATTATTTATACAGATCATGAATCTTTGAAACATTTCAGGGGTCAACATAATTTGTCTAAGCGACAGGCTAAGTGGGTGGAATTTCTGGAGGGTTTTGCTTATGTGATTAAGTACAAAAAGGGCAATCAGAATATTGTTGCTGACGCTTTATCACGACGGTATGTACTAATCACTTCTCTTCAGTCAAAATTACTGGGTTTCGAACTGTTGAAAGAACAATATGTATGTGATGAGGAATTCAAAATTGTCATGGAGAGGTGACTTGGAGGCGGGATGTATGATGGTTATTGTGTGATAGATGGCTTTCTTTATAAATCAGGAAAACTTTGTCTTCCATCGGATCTGTGAGGGAATTGTTAGTGAGGGAAGCACATGCAGGTGGTTTGTCAGGGCATTTTGGTGAGAAGAGAACTCTAGCCATATTAGGGAGAATTTCTACTGGAAAGGCATGATAAGGGATGTCCATAGGGTATTAGAAAGGTGTGGTGTTTGTAAGAGAGCAAAGGGGAGGAAAGGCGCACAGGGTGAATACATGCCTTTACCTATACCATCTAGGCCTTGGACTGATATCAGTATGGATTTTATGTTGGGATTACCCAGAACACAAAGAGGGAAAGACTCTATTATGGTGGTTGTTGATCGATTCAGCAAAATGTCACGTTTTGTGCCATGCCACAAAACAGACGATGCCCTTTTTATTGCTAACCTTTTTGTGCAGGAAATTGTCAAGTTACATGGAGTTCCACACAGCATAGTGTCAGACAGAGATACTAAGTTCCTTAGTTTCTTCTGGAAAACACTATGGAAAAGACTGGGTACTAAACTGATGATGTGCCTAAAGGGGGTCAAGCATAATCAACTAAAAAGGAGAAATGGCTATGAAGTATCACGCCACAAGAAGGGAAATACCTCAATATTCCAAATGAAATTCCGAAATTGTGATGAATAACAATATATCAAATGACGATTGCTAGAATTGAAAACGAAATGGTATTCAAATTCAATTCAAAAGTGATCCCAAATTTCGAAATTAGAACCCTAATTTCATAAGAACAAAAGTACATAAAAATAACTAAATCCTCACCAGATATGACTCACTAGTTTGGAATTAGGATCAACTTGTAATTTGTTGATATAACACACAACAAATCCAAGCCAACTCGCCACAATTTCACTAAGGAAATTGATAAGAGCAAATGCTTGAAAGAGGCACTCTCTCTCACGGCACAAAGGGGGTGTTTTTCTCAAATGTTCAAAAGCTCCCTAAAAGACCTAATTAGCAAGTATTTATACTTGCACCTTTAGGGTTAAAATGACTAGAAAATCACAACTATGCCACTATAGGGTGGCCGGTCCTAAAGGCAAAATTACAACCAAAATAAAATGTCCCACAAGCTTACAAAATAAATGGTTCAAACATAAATTACAAATATAGAAAATAATCTTCAACAAGCTAGCTTCATAATTGAATTCGTCGGCTCAACTCATCGCCGGTTCAGGTCGGTCCATTGATAACCCACAAGCTGAGTCTTAGTGAGTTTGTCCATCGCCTTGTGAAACCAATTAAGCATACCTGTTGGAATATAAAATTCATGAATAAGACAAAAGAGGTTAGATAATAATTAATTCCGAGGTTGATCCGCTCGAAATGCTCCCTCATCACCAAGATTCGAAATCCTTCAATTTTTGTCCTAATGATAGGTCTTGTCGGATTTTGATTCCCATCATCTCCTCAGACCTCAAAAAGATTTGACCTCAAATCTTGCAGTTCAAATGCAACAGAGACTCTGTTTTCCAAACGCAATCCATCTGAAGGAGTATCTCTACAGAATCCCAATATCTGAAATACCATAGTAGATGATTGTTTTCTTTCCTCCATCTCCAGGATGTATCTCTTCTGTAACAAAAACAAGGACTCATTATCTACTGATGTTTCCTCTGTCTCAACCCATTCCATCGAGTTTGTTTCCTCTTTTTCTGACTCATCTATATGATGCTGATCCCCAGGGTTTTCTAATAGTTGACCCAACTGATCATTATCCTCTGAAACCTCTGAAGGTTGGCACAGTGGGGTTTGACTTCTTTTATGCTCTAAGGGTTGGCTCGTGTCACAAAAGCCCTTAAGAACCTTTGAAGGTCGGCATATTTGAGTTTGCACTATTTCATCTGTGGAACCCCTATCATCAAATGAAGGCATCTGTAGCTCTGCACACTCTGAGCCTCTAGGTGGTCTAAATTCCATTTCTGGGAATGGTTTAACCCCAAAATTATCATCTCTATCTTCTCTAAGAGCATGATAATCTCCCTGTACTCTAGGTGGCACCTGAAAGTGTACCACTGGTGGTGGTGGCAATGTCATCCTATCAATCCTTGTTGCTAATGTAGTAACAAGTTTTCTAAGGTCCCGAAGTTGTTCATCTAAGGTCCTCCCACCTGCAACATTAGAACCCTGACCTCTACCAACTAGACTATATGCTACATCCATTCCTTCCTCCATTCACACTATTAATAGACATTTTTGTGGATGCAATCTATTTGATGTACCAATGTAATGTCTAGTAATTGTAGCACACTTGCTTCACAAAAACAATTCACGCCAAAACCAACTCACTCCGCCACTTATACACTTTACATACAACACACTAAATTCAACGCAACAATGATATGTTGCAACTCTTCACTTCCACGGTAGCAACAAAAAACTAACTAAAATGCTCCTTTAAATGGCAACAACAACAAGAAACGGCAACAACAACTATACACTCCACTTCCACCGCAACTTACATACATACACGGCAACAAATTCACAAGTGACAACCTTAATGCAACTTTGCCACAAATGGTAAGAATCAATTCCAAATTCAAATGAAATAAAAATCAATACCACTCTTAACTACTTGAAGTAAATGGATGTGTTTCAATTCAAATTGTTTCCTCTTCTTCCACGTAAATTCAAATCTGGAAATTATACACTTCCACTTCCAATTTGCACACAAACACCATATACATTCTTACACACTCACGGTGCACTATATCCACTTCAACACAATTTTCCAACCGAAATTAACACAACAAAGGCAGCATTTAAAATTTGAAAATCAATCCACTTCACTAATTGCAACTCCTGCACATTTGGTAAGATGCAAATTTTCAAATTCAAACAAGCACAATTAACTCCTTCACTCTTAATGCTTGTTTTGAAATCAAATAACTTCCTTTCTTACACACTAATCAATCTGGAAATTGCAAATATCCTCCACAATTCCGAATTCAACAATGCAAAAACAAACACAATTCCCTTCCTACACAATTTGCACTTCCGAAATTGCACTACCTTCCTCTCCTTCACGGTGAAGTCAAGACAAAAAATTACAACAAGATATCCACTTCTACAACAACAAGTTTCAACTTCCAAGTAAGATACTTACGCCAATTAGTACCAATACAAACAATTCAATTAATCATCAATTTCAACAAGGATCAATCACGTAAACATCAAGGTAACAACAACAAAAAAATACATTCACTTGATCCGAATTTCCACTCCCTTGCAATTCGGTTCACAATGGTAATCCCAAAAACTTTCAATTCCCAAACTTCAATAAACAAAACCCTTCTCATAAACCTTCAATTAACTCATGGCAAGATGGAAACAAAGGACAATCCTAATTGCAACAATCCCTCCTCTTAACCATAAGCAACTCACGGCAATAGGAAGATAACAATATAAGGATCAAAATCTCAATTGCAACAATCCCTCCTCTTAAACCTTAAGCTCTAATGGCAAGATGAAGATAAAACAATCAATATTCAAAAACTCAATTGCAACAATCCTTCCTCTTAAACCTTAAGCTCTGATACCAAATTATGATGTGCCTAAAGGGGGTCAAGCACAATCAACTAAAAAGGAGAAATGGCTATGAAGTATCACGCCACAAGAAGGGAAATACCTCAATATTCCAAATGAAATTCCGAAATTGTGATGAATAACAATATATCAAATGACGATTGCTAGAATTGAAAAACGAAATGGTATTCAATTCAATTCAAAAGTGATCCCAAATTTCGAATTAGAACCCTAATTTCATAAGAACAAAAGTACATAAAAATAACTAATCCTCACCAGATATGACTCACTAGTTTGGAATTAGGATCAACTTGTAATTTGTTGATATAACACACAACAAATCCAAGCCAACTCGCCACAATTTCACTAAGGAAATTGATAAGAGCAATGCTTGAAAGAGGCACTCTCTCTCACGGCACAAAGGGGGTGTTTTTCTCAAATGTTCAAAAGCTCCCTAAAAGACCTAATTAGCAAGTATTTATACTTGCACCCTTTAGGGTTAAAATGACTAGAAAATCACAACTATGCCACTATAGGGTGGCCGGTCCTAAAGGCAAAATTACAACCAAATAAAATGTCCCACAAGCTTACAAAATAAATGGTTCAAACATAAATTACAAATATAGAAAATAATCTTCAACAAGCTAGCTTCATAATGGAATTTCGTCGGCTCAACTCATCGCCGGTTCAGGTCGGTCCATTGATAACCCACAAGCTGAGTCTTAGTGAGTTTGTCCATCGCCTTGTGAAACCATTAAGCATACCTGTTGGAATATAAAATTCATGAATAAGACAAAAGAGGTTAGATAATAATTAATTCGAGGTTGATCCGCTCGAAATGCTCCTCATCACCAAGATTCGAAATCCTTCAATTTTTGTCCTAATGATAGGTCTTGTCAGATTTTGATTCCCATCAACTGATGTACAGTACCTCTTGCCATCCCCAGACTGACGGAACAACAGAGGTTGTCAACCGCACGCTTGGGAATCTTCTCAGAGCAACAATTGGCAAGAACCTTACTGATTGGGACTTGTGTCTTCCTATTGTTGAGTTCGCTTACAATAGGTCTACTCATAGTTCAACCAGTAAGTCTCCCTTTGAAGTTGTTTATGGCTATAAACCTTCTATTCCATTGGATTTTATAGCTGGACCAGCGACAAAGGAAGAAAGTCTTAGTGGAGTTGACGAGCACAACAGATTCAACACATACATGATCGGACCACTGAACACCTTCAGAAGACCCAGGAACAACAGAGGATCCAGGGAAACAAGCACAAGAAAAACCATCTCTATAATCCAAGTGTTTAGTCTGGATTAATCTTAGCAGGGACAGGTTTCCACACAAAAAGTCACAGAAGCTATCTCCTAGATCAGACGGACCATTCAGGGTCTTAAAGCGTATCAACAACAATGCTTATCGCATGAGTTGCCTGGAGATTATGGAGTATCAGCCACTTTTAATGTTTCAGATCTTTCACCTATTTAGCAGATGACTTGCACGAAGATCCATCAGATTTGAGGGCAAATCTTCCAAAAGCCGAGGAGATGATAGGAATCAGACTTTTCAGGACCTATCACCAAGGCCCGAGCTAAGGGTCTCCAGAATTTAGTTATGAGGGTTTTGCTAGAGAAACCTAACCTTGAGAAGTCTAACTCACTTTCTACATCTTTGCACTATAATTTTGATGCATTTCAGCAGGTTCATTTGTCAGTCTTACAGGATACAAAAACATTTATTACAGAGTGAATCAGGGTTGTCAATTGAAACTGATTCAAAAGCTTCTTAAAGACCGGCATCTTAAAGGCCATTTCTTTTTATTTATTTTTTATGAACTATTTTTGGTTGTTTTTTGGTTTTGGGACACTTTTTTTTCCATGAAATTTTTTCATTTAGGGCTACCCACCTTAAAAGTGGCAAATTTTAAAATTTTAGCACTTTTTAACCCTAAAAGTAGAAGTATAAATTTGCTTAAGAGAGGGTTTAGGGGCTTATTTTTGCGAAAATACACTCTTTTTCACGGTAAATTAGGGTTCAAATTTGGGTTCCAACTTTATCAATTTAAATTTCCCAAGACTTGAAATTGTAGCGAGTGCAAAAATTTGGGAAATTTGTGAGTCATATCAATTCCTATTTGTTGTGATTTCTTTTCCTCTCTAGTGTGTTGTATTAGGGTTGTTTTTAGAGAAGTTTTTGGGTCAGTTTTTCATTTTTGTCCCGAATTCATTTGATTATTTGAAAGAATATCAAGTTGATTCAATTCATCATTAAGGATTTCTTTGCTAGCGTGAATTTCACCATTTAGAAAAGGGATCTTCCTTACGGTTTTCTTTGTAAAATTGAGGCTTGATTTTCGTGGATGATATGAATTAGAAGTGTTATTAGAAGCCATTTCCATTGTGGTATTTGGTTATATCATTAGTGGGTTAAAATTTCATTTTTTCAAATTAGGGTTCACAGAAAGTGCCATTTTGGGATCCGATTTTGCCTAGATTGGATATCTTTTCTTAAGTTTTTGAATGTGTTTTAAAAGTGTGATTGGGACAAAAATCCACAAACGTGTTCCAAGGGCGTAAAAGGGGAGTCGTTTAGGAGAGTCCCGAGGTGTGGGTGGAATGTCGGATGATGCTTTGATGGCCTTTTTTTGGGGAGTTTAGAGGTTTAGTGGTCGGAATAGGGGAAACAGAGATTGGGAAGTATAGGAGATAGGAATAGAGGGATGATCAATTGAGTGCATAAAATGAAGATTCCTCCTTTCCAGGGAAGAATGATCCCGAGGCTACTTAGAGTGGGAAAAAAAGGGTGGAGATGGTTTTTGATTGTCACAACAAAGGGGGAGAAAGAAGGTGAAACTTGCTCCCATTAAATTTTCAGATTATGCTATAGTGTGGTGGGATAATTAATGTTGAATAGAAGAAAGGAGTGGCGACCACCTATTGGTCTTGGGAAGGATGAAGAGGGATGAAGAAGCGGGTTTGTACCGTGTTTCTATTGTGAATTGCAAAAAAGTTGCAAACTCTCAAACAGGGAAGCCGAAGTGTAGATGAGATTTCAAGGGTGGAAGTCACTTATTAGGGCGTTTTTCAAGAGGATAAAAAGGGGTACAATGGCTAGATTTCTTGCTGGGTTTAATAGAGAAATCCAAAATGTGGTTGAATTGCGCATTATGTAGAGTTGGAGGATATGGTCCACATGGTTAAAGGTTGAGAACCAGCACAAGAGGAAAGGTGTGTAAAGCCGGATGCAAAGGGTAATGGTTCTCCACTTGGAAGACCCCCAATGGAAGAAAGGGGAAAAGCCTTTCCCCCCAAACCAAAAGGGGAGTGAGACAAACGGGTTTCTCTTGGTAATCAGGTAACCCCCAACTTCTTTTTAGAAAACGTGAATTAGAGTTTTAAAAGTCAGGTAGAGGCCATTATTGCTAGTCAAAGTCCAAAAAAGGCGTGTGATGATTTTACGTGATGATGGTGGTATGAGATGGGGGGATAGTGAAAAAAGATGATATGCTTCCATTAGAGGATGCTGTGATGATGAGGAGTTTCAATGGGAAGGCTAGTGGCATAGTGAAGAGAGCTTTGAATGGCAAGTGAAGGAAAAAGAGGAGGGGCAAAGGGAGAATATATTTTCCTACTAGATGTTATCTAGGAGATCCATTTGTAGTTTTTTCATTGTGGAGGGAGTTACCCAAAGTAGTGAGTAATTTTATTGTTGAGAGGTGGGGCTCAAAACTGTTTTTGACACCCCAGTCCATATAAATTGCAGTGGTTGAATATAGGGAGAAACTAAGGTGGTAAGCAAGCCTTGTTGGTTTTTTTTTTGCATTGGTAGGTATGAGATGAGGTGTTATGTGATGTAGTGCCATATGCAAGCATGTCATGTGTTGTTGGGGAGGCCATGGCAATTTGATAGGAAGGCTTTTCATGATGGCTTTTCTAACAAGTATACGCTTGTTCACCAAGGGAAAAGTTTTAACCTTAAACCTTTAACACCAAAACAAGTGTTATGAGGATCAGTTGCAGCTAAACAGTCTTTTGCAAAACATAAGGTGAGTGAAAAGCAGAGTGAGAGTGAGAGAGAAAAGACAATGAGAAGAAAAGAATATAAAAGTCAAGATCAAAAGGAAAAGGAGAGGAAGGCTGGAAAGAGTGTGAGAGGCCAATTGAAGGGGGATCAACTTTAGTGGTGAGTGAAAAGGAGAGGGCAGCCTTGCAAAAGGAGAGTTGTGTGGCAAGAGCGAGTGTAGTAAAGAGAGCATTAGTGATGAGGCAACCTATATTGTTTCTGGTTTTTAAGGAAACATGTTTGACTACTAACGAATTATCCAACTCTTTACCTAGTGTGGTTGTGTCTCTTGTGCAGGACTTTGAAAATGTCTTTCCGAAGGAACCCCAAAGGCAGTTTAAATGAATTAATTGGAGAAGGGATGCGTGAGAGAAGGCACGAGACCATGTGCATGTACCTATGATGTTGGTGCCTAAGAAGGATGGGTCATGGAGAATGTGTGTTGACTGCCGCGCCATCAACAACATTACGGTAAAGTATCGTCATCCTATTCCTTGCTTAGATGACTTCTTAGATTGGTTATATGAGTATAGTGTCATTCCTTATGAGCTTTGGATAGACATGTCCATAGATTTTGTGTTAGGATTATCTGGGCCTAGGCATGGTCGAGATTCTATTTTTGTGGTTGTGGATAGGTTTTCTAAAATGGTTCATTTCTTTCCTTGTCATAAAACTGATTATGCTATACACATTGTTGATTTGTTCTTTAAAGAGGTAGTGTGTCCGCATGGTATACCTAGAAGCATTGTTAGTGATCAAGATGAGGAATTTTCGAGTCATTGTTGGAGAATATTATGGGAAAAGTGGGGAACTAAACTAATGTTTTCGACTATCCGTCACCCACAAACTGATGGGCAAATTGATGTGGTTAACAGGAATTTAATTCAATTGTTAGGGGCAATCATAGAGAAGAACATTAGGACTTGGAAGGATTGTCTACCATTTGTGGAGTTTGCATGTAATAGGCTTTAAATAGCATTATTCATTGTTCACCATTTGAGATTGTGTTTGGTTTTAACCTACTGAATCCTAATTATTTATTGTTATTGCCACTTAACAAGTTTGTGAGTTTTGAAGCTGATTCTAAGGCAGATTTCATGAGAAGGCTAAATATTGAGCGAAGAATTAGAGCAGTATGTGAAACAAGCTAACAGGGGTTGTCGACAAGCTGTTTTTGAACCTGGAGATTGGATTTGGGTTCACATGCGCAAAGAGCGGATTCCCGTACAGCATAGATCTAAATTACTTCTAGAGGCGATGGACCAATTCCAATTCTTGAGTGCATCAATGATAAATGCATACAAGAAAGATTTACCAGGTGAGTATCCAGTAAGTGTCACGTTTAATGTTACTGATCTGAGTCCATTTGATGCAGGCAATGATTTGAGGACAAATCTTTTTCAAGAGGGGGGAATGATGAGAACAAAGCCGGAAGAAGAAATGTGGATCCTCTTGAAGTGCCGCTTGGATTGATCACAAAAAATCGAGCAAAACGAGTCAAGGAAGCACTTAATGGGTTGATAAAGGTTATCATGAAGCGGGGAAAGGATTGGGCAATCATGAAGTTAAAACGGATTGGAACAAACCATTGTGAAGCCCCTTGCCTTTGTACAAGTTATACTGGACACAGGTTGAAGAGGGGATGTACTTTCAAGGCACGACGTGCATGGAGCCAAGCAAATCCACAGAAAGATACACGGCCAATGTACACGGGCGTGTATGTTGCCAGAAAGTTGCATAGAAAGATACACGGCCAAAGTACATGGCCGTGTATCCCCTGTCGGCCCTTGTTCTGTTTCGTGTTTTTATGCCACTTAACTAAACTACGTCGTTTTTAGACTTGTTTTACACGAATTGTAACCTAGTACAAAAGCTCCTAGGGTTTAGAACATTAGTGTTTTAGACATCTTTGAACATTAAACACTTTTGAGAGGCTCCTCTCTTGGTTCTTCAAGAACTAAATCGAATTATCGATTGATTTCCGTGGCGTTCATCCTGACTTATCAATCGGTCTTCCATCTCGATTGTGGCATCTTCATATATTATACCAAGGTTCTTATCTCGCTTATAGACAACGGGTTGCGGTTTCCACTTTAGGTGTTTGGGCGTCTTAGGCAACGAATTTCCGAACGTATTTTGGGATTGGGTTTGTCACGAGGTTGGCGTGGTTCGTATCAATTAAGCCTCACGATACACTCCCCTTTCGTGTTTCGCTCAAAGGATGATATCACACAGTCACTCATGTATTCTCACAAGCAATGGTGATATCAACTCACCAATTCCTCTTCTCAATTCTCTTGGAACTAACCCAAACTACACCAATCCTTTCGTAGGATTCAAAACAACTCTAAGGCTCGAAATTTTTTCTCTTTTTCTTTCCTTTTTGTTGCCTTTGTTTTTTTTTTTTTTTTGCTCTTGATCACGTTCTTTTGTTTTTTTTTTGTTGGTAATAAAATTGAATAAGAGGCACTACGCCCTTTCAATAGACAATTACACTATGAAATTGAATACGAGGCTATGACAACACGAAACTCGATATAAACAAATTGATATGAATGATTGGAGTTAGGGTTTTGATGTTACCTTCTCCAAACCGAACTGAAGTTTAACAAACCTAGGCTCTAATACCAAATTGATACGAACTACGCCCACGTGTGACGAAACCCAATACCAATACGTTCGGAATTGCTACCCAAGATGCAAAAAATCAAGTGGAAACCGCGACCCGTTTGCCTATAAGTGAGGCAAGAACCTTGGTATATTATGTGGACGCCACAATCGGGATGAAAGACCGATTTGATATTGTCGGGATGAACGCTACGGAAGAAAATCGATAAGTTCAAGAGAAGTTCTTTAAAGAACCAAGAGAGGAATTCTCTCAAATATGTTATTCAAGCTTATATGTGTGTTGTATGTTTTTGTTCTCAACCCTAGGAGCTTATATTAGGTTTGCAACTCATAATAATAAAGCCCAAAATGACATAACATCATAAAGTCGCGGAAAATAACAAACATGGAAAATTTAAAGGCGACGGCGTTAGAGCGGCGTAGTAGCCGGCGTAGACAGTATACACGGCTGTGCCTTTCTGGCGTGTATGATTCTATAGATTTTTCTTGACACCATATTGGTCGTGCTTTGAACCTTGTATTACGGTCGTGTATGTTTCTGCTGAGCATCCAGACTCACTACACGGCCGTGCCTTGTAAAGACATGCCCCTTCAACCCGTATCCGTTATGACTTGTATAAGAGCAAGTGCATTCTCATGGTTGCTCCGATCCTTTCTGGCTTCGTAGACATCCTTTATCGATCCATTAAGTGCTTCCTTGAATCGTTTCGCTCGAGTTCTTGTGATCAGTCCAGGTGGCACTTCAAGAGGATCCACATTCCATCTTTTAGCGTAGCTCCAAAATAATTTTACAGTTACATAAAATTCTCTAGGGGATCCAATTTTCCCAAAAATTGGGTTGTGGGAAGGTTTTGATGAAGCCTAGGGAGTCAACAAAGGGGTGGAATGTGGACCCCCCTTGAAGTGCCCCCTGACCTTTCCACAACAACTACAAAAGCACTTAAACTTGAAAAAATGTCTAAGAATTGGAAAAGAGGAGCACCAGAAATCCTTCATTGGACAAATCATTAAGGAGATCAAGCCGGGCCCCTTGACAAAAGTGGGTTAAACCTCGGGGTTTGGGAAACGGGATTGCAATTAGAGCGCGATAGAGGGACTATGCCATTTTACTTCCCCCTGGAATTTTTCCCGGCGGATATCCCCACGCCGACCCAATACGCCGCCGGGATACATTGGCTGTTTTTTTTTCCACAAATTTTATGTTATTTTGTTTTTCTTTGGCTTACGAGTTTAAACCTTTTAAATTTTTCCCAGGGTTAAAAAAAAGAAATACAATTTCATAACATTATAAAAAATAATTTTTTAAAATTCCTCTCTTTTCCAAAAAAATCCTCTTTAACTTACAGATCCTTCCTGGGGTTCAAAACGACATTTAAACGGGCTTTCATTCCCGTTTTTGGGGGCCAAAAGATTACCAGGTTTACCTCATCTATGGCAACGGTCGTGGGGGCCAATTCGAAATTTTTTGCTTTTTTGGGATTCCAAAAATAGGGATGGGGGTTTGTCAAATGGGGAGTTCGAAGTTTGGTAACAAAGCTAGGTTTGTTTTTCATCAGTTCGGGGTTTAAGAGGGGCATCAAAACATTGCCTTCGGGGTTTTTCTATGTTCATTTTTCCCTTTCCAAACTTTCATGTGGGATTTGTCCTTAGAAAGGAGTTTCTCTACAATCTTTACAAAAAAAAAAGGAACCCCCAAAAAAAAAAAAGGGAAAAAAAAAGGAAAAAAACAGCCCAACGTTTTTTCTTTTAAAATTTTTAGGAAGAATTTTGGGGTTTTTTGGATTTTCTAAGAGAATTAAAGAGGGGGAATAGTTGATAACACTTTTCCCTTTTGGAATACACAAGTGGGGTATTCCTTTTGATGAAACACCCCGAGGGGGGCGGAAAAGTGAGGTTTAATTTTTATATATTTATGTTAATACTAACCTTTTATTTAAAAAAATAGTCGAGGGAACATTCTCCTAAGGGGGGGAGGGGAGTTTGATGCTAGGTAGTAATTAGGGCGTGAGGTGAGAGAAGAAATTTCAAGGTATGGGGTAAAAATTTATGAAAAGGGGGGCCCAAAAATAGAGCAAACTAAACGTCTTTTAAGGGCCCTAAGAGGGGGATTTTTTTAAAAAGAGGGCAAAGGGGTAATGAAAATTTTATGATGGATGATGACCTTCTTTTCGGGGGGTTTTTAGGTTATTGGGGAAATAGAGGAATAGGATTGGGAAATAAGGGGATAGGGAAAAAACAAAATTGAGAAAAAAGTTAAAGATTCCTCCTTTCAAGGGGAAAATACCCGAACATTTTAAAAGGGGGAAAGGGGGTTAAGGGTGTTTATTATCACAATTATAGGGGGAAAAAGAAATAAAGCTTGCTTCCTTTGGTTTTTCAAATTATCATAGTGTAGGGGTTAAATGAGTTAATAAAAGGGAGGGGAACCCCCATTGGGTCTTGGAAATGGAGAAGCGGTTGTTAATGGGATTTTTACTGCTTTGATTTGCTTAATATCTCACAATGCTTTCTGCTAAGTTTACCCCTTTTTAAAATTTTTTAGGGTTTTTAATCACTAACTCCATTAGATTTACACCTTTTCCTATTTCTGAGTATATATTCTAATGGTAAAAAAAGCAAATTTTTAAAAAAATTTCCAGGAAGGCAAGGCTCAACATTGAGCAGAATAAAATATATGTGAAACAACCCAACAAGGGTCTCGAAAAGCTTTTTTGAACCTAGTTTGGGGTTTGGGGTTCACATGCAAAAAGGGGATTTCTTGTGCAGCTCGACCAATTATTCCTAAAGGGCCCCATGGACCATTTAAAATTTTTGGCGCATCAAAAATAATGCCTACAAATAGATTTTCAAGGGAGTAAAGTAAGTGCTACTTTAACTTTTTGGATCGATCCTTTTGATGTGGCGTTTTTGGGACAAATCCTTTTTCATGAGGAAGAATATAAAGCCATGATAGTCAACTAGAAGGTAATTATCCTTTAAATCCCACCTGGACCAATCACAAGAACTCGATGAAACGATTCAGGAAGCCTTAAGGGGTTGAAAAAGGATGTCTAAAAGGGGGGAAAAGTTTGGGACAACCATGAGAATGCCCTTGCATTTGTACAATCATTCAAAGATCAAACTTCGCCTTGACAACGCTGTTTAAAACTTTCCCGGCTTTGAACCCATTGAAATTTAAGCACGACAAGGGACTTGCCATTCAAACTACGCCACCGGTTATATACCGGGGGTACCACCCAGTTGGCTACTACCCCGCGAGCCATACCTTTTGTTATTTTTTTCGAATTTTATTATTTTAAAATGTCGTTTTGGGTTTTTGTCCTTACGTTTTTAACCCCTTTTTAAAAATTCCGGGGTTGGAAAACAAAGATATAACTTACAACAACATTGATAAACAAATTTGAGGTTTTCCCTTTTATTCTCCAAAAACCCTCTTAATTTTTCGAAAAATCTTCTTGGGTTTAAACAACCACAAATTGGTCTTTATCCCGATTGTGGTTTTTAACTAATATACCAAGGTTTTGCCTCATCATAGGGAACAGTCGCTTTTGGGGTTCGATCACTTGGGGTCTTGGGGCAATTCCAAAAGTATTTTGGATAGGGGTTTTGCACACTGGGCGTAGTTGTATCAATTTGAGATCTGGTTTTTGGGGCTTTCCTTGATATAATTCATTTGGGTTTCACTTACAATTGGGGTTTTTTATGAATTTTTATTTTTTGTTGGATTACATTTTGGGCTTTTGTTTCATCAAAATTCCAATAGGGGGTTTATAAATTCCATTTTTTAACCTTTGAAAATGATTGAGGTTTTTCTTTTATTCATTTATTGTACTTCTTGATTTTGAGACTCATCTTTTTTATTTAAACTTACTATTTTTTATTTAAGATTGATTACATCCAATTAAGAATTGGGGACATTCATTGGAATTCCCATTTTCTAAATTTAAAACTTTTGATTGATATTTTGGGGTTTGCCTTTTAAAATTGGGTTTTTTTGGGCAAACTTGGTTTTAGGGCCCTCATTTTTGTGTTATAGGTAAATTTCCCTTTTAATTTTTGGGTTTTGTGGAGAAGGGGCTACCTTTTAGGCTAAAGTGGAGATTATGTATAAAACAAACCATAAGGGGGAAAAGGGGGGTTTCAATGGGGAAGTAGAATTGTGAGTGTGTGCTTTTGGAAAGGGGAATCAAATTTTTATTTTTGTTTTTAAATCAGAAGTGAAAGTGTACATTAAGAGGGCAATTTGAAATCCCAAATTTCATTAAGTCATAGTTTAAATTTATACATTTAAATTTTAAAAAGCCCTTATATTTTTAGTTGTGCACTTATTGAACTTTTTTTTTGAATTTGAAAGTGAGCTACCTTATCTTGTTGTTGGAATTACGGTTTGATTTTTGGTGGAAGTGGGGAAAGTACACCGTGACTTGAAGAGGAGTGTATTGGGGTAGTTTTATATTTTTGTAAAGTTAGTGAAGGGGGTGTATTTTTGGTATGGTTTTGTGTGTTGATGGAGAATTGTTGTTAGTGGCATGATTGGTTGGGAACTGTGAGCAAGGGAGTTTTGTGATGGTGAAGTTGTGCATTTGTGCTTGTGTTAAGGTGCTGCAATTTGTGAGTTATTATAGTGGAAACCTTAATAAGAAAAAAGTTTTGGTAGTAAATTAAAATTCAAACAATTATTAAAGTGGAAACTAGTTGAACTAGTTACTTAAACACTTGTAGTTGAATTTAATTCTATCTACTTAAAAGTAGTTAAGTGTACTTCACTTGTAGCTTGTTGTATACTTGGACTGAAGGGGGGGGGGAATAATTATTGTGTTTGTTGGGTTTTAAACACATCATGTCTAGTGAGATGTTTCATTATACTAATGTATTGCACTAAACATTGACTAATTACTACTAAGGATAAAGAAAAAAGGGAAAAACTGTTCCATACCTCTTGTAGGGTACAAGGAAATTTATGTGTCCTTATAGTCATAGTGGTAGTTTTACTAAGGGGGTAGCACATCATTATATAGAAACTAAAACTTGCTACTACTCCACATCCTAACCGTATAAATTGAATTGGCTTAGTTTCAAGGGAGTTTACATGGACCCAAAGAGCTAAGGTACCTTTATTTGTAGGGGATAAATATATGATAAAATCGAAGTGTGATATTCACTTATGTGTGCATCCCATATATTGCTTGGCAGGCCTTGGTTAGTGACATGAGGGTCTTACATGATGGCTTCAGGAATACTAAGTATTCTAAAAGGGGGAAAAAAAAACGAATTATTTTGAACGATGTCGCCTTTAGAGTTAAAAGGGGTTCAGCAACAAATCAGTAGATCATCAGGGGGCCCCATGAGCAGTTGAACCAGCCCTTAGAGCAAAAAATTTGTCGGTCAAGATATACTAACCTTTGGAGAATCCTGATAAACAGTGTCAGATGACGGTTCATTAGAGGAAAAAACTGATCAAGGGAAATTTGTGTTCACATTTAGGAGGTATAGAGGCTCATGAGCAATTGAGTAAACCATTAGAGGATTTTGAGGTTCAATCATATGAGCCTATCATCAGAGAGCCAACTATTCAGAGATAGCTATGTTTCCCTTTAGTGGTTTCAGAAGGCAATGAGCAGTTGGGCAACCATAGAAGACCATGAGGATCAGCGACATACAGATGATTAGAAAAGGAGAAAAACAGTTTCAGTGGAACGGGTTGATACATGGGCGACTTTAGTAGATAATGGAGCATTTATTTGTGTTGCATATGAGTACATCTTATCGTTGCCAATCGTAGTTTTAATAAATTGAATTCTTGTTCTTAATTCCTACTACGAAGCAATAGACAATGCACCTATTGTAGGTAATAAGCAATAAGCCAAGGTCGTCCCTTAAGATACCCAATTACTATACTAACTCATTCCTATTATTTAACCGTCGCTTAATATGTTGTTTGAAACTTGATTACTTTAATCTCAAAACTAACAATTCACAAAACAACAATGGTTCTAAAGATTTATCAATTAACAAAATAATCTAGATCTTTTTTTCCCTCCTTTCTCTATCATGTAATTCATTAGATTTCTGAAGATTGTCATAATTGATTTCTTTTTACTGTCGAATTCTCTAGTCAAGTTAACTATTTCTCAAGTATATTAACCTTCTAATCCTAGGTTTATCAAATAGGATCCTCCTTAATTAATACAACCTAAATTACAAAAAAGCACATGAATTCGCATCAAAATAATCGATGTAAACAGAAAACTCTTGTTTCCTATCTCTAGAAGAACAATCAAATCTCATTAATTGCATTAGATCTAATCTATAAGCAATTCTCAAATTAACTAATATGAATCACGCATAAATTCATTTTCCGGATCTATGAATCTAAGAAACAATTGAAAAGCATGCAATTAATCATAAGAAAGTCAACAAATTTACATTAAAGACCAAATCTTTATCACATGACAAGAAGTTTCAAATAAAATCTGATCTAGGTCTACTCCTCCATAAATTTGACAAGAAAATCAATTACTAGAATAATAGATAAAGTTCAAAGGTCACAACCCTTAAAGAAAAATCTTTTTCTTTATGGGTCTTCAATCTCCCTTGGAATTGACAAATCTTCTTCCCCTTTGTTGTTATGAGAGTGAGAGAAAATGAAAAAATTCGTAACCTAACCTCTTCTAAGGCAAACTGAAGGTCTATTTTAAAGTACCCGATTGGATATATACATGACCGGTACACAAGTATGTATCTCATTGTGTATCTCATGCTTGCTTCCAAGTGTCCTTATTTGAATATACATGAGCAAGTACAGGGAGTGTACATTGGTCGTGTATTTGAAACGTCATCGAACAGAAGCAAAGTACATGGGCGTATATCTTGCTTGTGTACTTTCCATAATTTTTTTTCACATGTAATGTATCCAATTCCTTCCAAACTTGCTCTGACTCTTTAAAACTCCTTCCCTTAGCTCCAAAATACTCTAGAAGACCTAAAATTAACATTCATTCCATTAAGCATCCTTTTCTTCAACAAATCATCTAAAAAATTTAACAATAAAGCACAATATCATTACTCTAATAGGTTTTTTTGCGACTTATTCAAACTTCCCCACACTTAAGTCTTTGCTGTCCTTAAGCAAAATAAAACATTAATCAAACTTCTCATTAATCAGATTATCGTTATCAAATAATACTACTTACACATTAGCATTTTAATTTTAATATTTAAAACTCAATACAATCCCTCATCTAATGAAAGTGCTTTTCACCTTGTCATGAAGTATTTAAAAGATACTTTATCAAATTTCTAGGATTATCAAGTAAACCAAGCTTTAACCCTCTCATTTAACAAAGCTTTCATGATCAAATTGACACAAGATCAATCAGAGCAAAAGGAAACGTGGTACATTCAACCCCACTAAAAGTCTATAATCTTCTCAATTATCTCTTTAATAACAATCAATAATGAAAGTACATTGCATCTATGTTTTTCCCCCGGATTCCCCCTCCTTTTTAGTATCTCTTCTTGATTTTTCTTTATAATAGTTCACTGTTTCATCCCATTGTCCTTTTTTTTTGTTTAGCTGTTTAGGATCTTGCAACCTATGTAAAATTTTCAGCCCAAAAATCCTAGGCTTGGGCACCCAAGTAACAAACGTTATCCCCTTAATTGAGGTGTTCTTAGGGGCTTAATTACTCGGAGTTACAAGACCTCTCACTTTTTTGCCTTTATGGTATGCATTTGTATGAAATTTTCCTGGGTCGGCCGATCTCAGGCCAGACGACCTCGGGCCCAAAGGGGTTAAAGGAACCCCATCGAACCTCTATTACCTTAACTTATTATTTTGACTAGTAGTAGCGGAGTCAAACTTCACTCTTTAAGGGCCAAAGCTGCCCATACTAACATCCTTTATTTAAGTATAACATGCTTCATTATTTTACTTTAAAGAGATCTTCTAAGAAGGATTACCAAGTACATTCATTTGCCCTTCATGAAAGATTAATGGCTCTCAGATCTTGAGTTTCACATGATTTTATCCCAACTTGGACAAGTATCAATGCCCCAAGAAGCAAAAGGTGACAGCAAAACCCTCTTTTAGGGGAATTATTCATAATCCAAAATATTACGTAATTTGCAATCAGTTTCAAATTGATAATAAGCAAAAAGTAAAAAAAAAAGGGAAATTTTGAATGCTATACAATCAGCATAACCTTTCAATTTTCTTTAGTATTCCTTCCCACTTAGATTAAGACATGTCCCAAGTCTTTTCATGCAAGAACACAATGAAATGAAGATAAAAAGAAAGAACTAACTTCCCATTAACAATTGTGACCAATTGCTCTAAAATGCGTCATCTTTATCAATGAACTTACCAAGGAAAGTTATGGCCTTTTCATTCGCGGGATCCCTAATCACAAGTTCAAACAAAAAAAAACGATAGTAAAGAGTAATAAGTAATCATTTTACGTTATCCAGCAAGAAGAGTCTTAGCCCCAAGAAGAAAGAGCTCCTCGAATATCAAAATAAAATAGTTAATGAAAGCATTCATCATTCTGAGTCCCTCTCCCCATCATCTTCATTCTCGTCTCTTCATCCTCTTCATCAACTTTTCCTCACCCTTGGCAAAGATGGGTTTCCCACTTCCTCAGTGCTTTCCCTGTATCTTCTTGCACTTTCTCCTTCTTTCCTTGTCCTTACACCACTCCCCAAACTCCTCTTCAACTTTAGAGGAAGAGGCATAAGTTGGCAAATGGCTTGCCCCACTAGGAGCACTTAGCTAGTGACTGGAAAGCGTGAACTACAAATTATCTAAATTTTTTTCTTTCTTTTTCAACCCCTATAGTTAAACTTTCATCTCACCTTGGTCTTCTTAATGATGCCATCGGTCAAGTGCTCGCTCCGATGTGAGAATAGAAGACTCACAGGTGAAAATAAGGAAGGCACCTTGGAGGATTTCGCAGAAGGATGCGACCTGCTAGAAGTACGGGAATTCCTGGGGATTTTTTTCACACCCCACTGGCAAACGGCCCATCAGAGATTCTTTCCTGATTGCACTTGATGGGTTTTGGCCCGGGGGTTGGAAAATGTCCATGCTCTTCACAAATGAGTGATGGGTTGGGAACAGTAAAATCCTTAGATCAAGAGTCATGTGCTGCTTTTTCGGGCTCTAATTGGGTTTGTCCCAAGACCAAGACAAACTTTTAGGCAATTCATCCTTAATTAGAGAGGCCTTAGAGCTGGATGGAAAGTCCTCTTGATCTGGGTTTCTGGTTAATCCTCCCAACATACCTGAGTGTTAACGTTGGAGCCAACTAAAAATGTAAACCTTAAAATCAGGTGTCTGAGTAAAAACTTCAGTGTGAATCCCCTTGAAACGACTGGTGATAGTACAGTTAGCTGTTGCCCGTTATACTTCAAACTGAAAGTGTTATCCCAACCTTTTTCAACTTCTATCTTCTGTATCTGCATAGTGGATGGAACTCAAGAGTTAACATCCCTATACCTGTTCTTGAATGGTGAATAGGACCTCCATGGTCCGTGGCAAGGATCTCCTTGATTAGTTAAACTAATCCATACCTTTCTAACATGCCCCAATCCAATATTGATGTACACCCAAAAGGTTTTTTTTGAGAGAATTTCAAAACGCTTCTTGCTCCATGGCTCATCTGCAGCAACTCTTCGAGGAAGAGGGGGGTGTTGGGGAGGGGGGAAAGTGAAGCGGAGGATGAACTGCCCATCTTGTTCCGCTTAGCAGAGGTAGTCTTCTTCTTCTTGGTAAACTTGGTTTAACTGCATAAGTCTTTTTTTCCCATCTGAATCATTCACAATGGTCTCAAAATAGGTTAGGGTCGTTAATTACACAAAGAAAATGATAGGACTTGCATTGGGTGATAGGAATAAAAATCCGACAAGACCTATCATTAGGGCAAGAACTAAAGGAATTCAAATTTTGGCGATGATGGGCCCATTTTGAGCAGATCGACCCTGGAATTATTTATATATTAACCTCTTTTCTATTATTCTTGTATTTTGTTTTCCAACAAGCACACTTATCATATCTATAGGGCAATGGACAAACTCCCTCAGACTCAACTTGTGCGTTATTCATGGACTGACCTAAACCGGCGATGAGTTGGGCCGATGGATCCTATAGAAGACCGATATCTTGAAGATCATTTCTTTTATATATTTATTCTTTTATGAATATTTTGGCTGTATTTTGGTTTTGAGACACTTTTATTTTCTTGTAATTTTCATTTAGGGTTTTAGCCACCTTAAAAGTAGAAAACTTGTAATTTTGAGCACTTTTTAACCCTAGGAGTAGCAAGTATAAATACTTGCTTAAGCAGGTTTGAGGAGCTTATTTTGCAGATCAAACACTACCTTTCACTGAGAATTAAGGTTCCTAATTGTCATCCAACTCTTATCAATTTCAATCCCAAGAGTTGAATTGTGGCGAGTGCAACATCTTGAAATTGTGAGTTATATCAATTTCATTTTGTTGTGATTTCTTTTCTTCTCTAGTGTGTCATATCTAGGGTTGAATTGAGATAGTTCTTGGTGAGAAATACTTTATTATTATTCACGAATTCTTGTGTTTATTTGAAGTACTTAGCAATTGGATTCGGATCATCATTGAAGATTACACTTGAAAACGTGTTCTTCTCTTTTGGGAAATAAATTCTTATAATTAGGTTTTCTTTTGAATTTGTGGTTTATTTGTGTGGATTATATGAGATTAGAGTGTTTTTAGAAGATATTATCATTGTGGTATTATAATTATATCATTGGACATTTGGATTTCATCATATCTTCATTAGGGTTCACGTGATTTAGCTTTGTGGATCCGTTTTTTACCTTGACTTGAGATTGCTTTTTCTTAAGTCTTTTGATTGTGCTTCTAAGTGGAATTAAGCACATCATCTTTTTGGTATCAAAGCTTGTGGTTGTGAGAATGGATTATGTGATTTTGAATTTTGGAAATTTAGGGTTCATGTTCTTACATCATCAATTCCAAAATTGTAGGTAAATTAAAATTTGTTGTTGTAGTTGTTTGAAGTGGAGTGAATTGTCTTGAGTAGGAGTTGAATTTGCTTCATGTTGGAGTGATTTTGAAGCACTATTGAAGCTTCTATTTTGTGGACTTCACCGTGAAGGAAGAGGAAAGATAGTGCATTTTTCTAGTGCAATTTTAGAAGTGCAATTATGTAAGAAGAGAATTGTGGTTCTTACATTGTTTGAATTCGGAATTGGGGAGAACATTTGCAATTTCTAGATTTGATTAGTGTGTAAGAAGGGAAGTATTTGATTTCAAAACAAGCATTAACAGTGCAGGAGTTAAGTGTGTTTGTTTGAATTTGAAAAATTGCATCTTACCAAATGTGGAGGGGTTACAATTAGTGAAGTGATTTGATTTTCAAATTTAATTTGCTGCTTTCTTATGTAAGTTGCGGATTGGATTTGTATTTGAAGTGAAGAATTTTGCAATGTGATTAACCTTGAAATTTCTTTGAAAAGAGTAATGAATTGAAAAAGTTTTGTGTTGCATGTGACGTGTATGTTGTTGTAAGTTGCGGTTGATAAATTGTGTAGAAGTGGGAAGTGCACCGTGTGTGTGAAGGTGTTTGTATGGTGTTGTGTTGTGCAAATTCGAAGTGGAAGTGTACAATTTTCAGAATTGCATTGTATGGGATAAGAGGGAATTTATTTGAAATTCAAACACATCCATTAACTTGAGGAAGTTATTAAGTGGTATTGATTGTGTTCCATTTGAATTTGAAATTTGATTATTACCATTTGTGGAAAGTGCATTAAGGATGTTTATTTGAATTTGTTGCCGTGTTGTGGAGTTGTGTGAATTAAGGTGCTACACATCAAGATCAATTGTAGGTGTGAAACCGTGGCAATAAAGGAAAATTGAAGTAGTAGAATTTGAATTCAAAAACAAATATTAAAGTGTGAAGTAATTGAACTTATTACTTCAACACTTGTTAGTTGAATTTAATTTCTTAACTACTTGGAAGTATTTATTTGTGCTTCAATTATCTCACTTAACTTTATTTAAAGTACCAATAAACATTTCTTGTATTGGTTGAGTGTGAGCACTGTGGGTGTGTAAGGGTGTGTTTTCCGTGTGTGGTGAAGTGTATTGAGGTTGTTGAAATTAGTAAGCAAAAATGTCAAGTGAGTTGTATTTGTCTACTAACATATTGCATCGAGACTTAACTTCCTTTCAAACCATTGATGAGGGACAAAGAGAAAACTTGTTCCATACTTTTTTGTAGGGTATAAGGAACTTGTGCGCAATTATTGTTGATGGTGGTAATTGTACTAATGTTGTGCTACATCATTAGTATCGAAGTTGAAACTTGAAACCCATCCCACATCCCAAATCCAATACATTACATTGGTTGAAAGATCAGGATGGTCTTTGTGTGACCAAAGGGCTGGGTACCCTTCAGTATAGGGGACAAGTAATATGATGAGCTTAAATTTTGATATTCTTCCTCTTGTGCATCCCATATATTACTTGGTAGACCATGGTTGTATGAAAAGGATGGTATTACATGATGGGTATAGAAAATATTTATATGTTCAAAAAAGATGGAAAACGTATAGTATTGAACCCTATGTCACCATCAGATGTCCAACAGATGTAAAGACAAATAAAACAACCATCACAGAATCTTGAGGATCATAGCCACATGATTAAACCTTCAGAGGACCAAACTGTGCAGACGCAGGTATGCCAACCTTCAAAGGTTCTTAAGGGCTCTAGTGACACGAACTAACCCTTAGAGCATAAAATTTGTCATACATCAATGTGCCAACCTTCAGAGGATCTTGTTGATCATAGTCAAACGAGCAGACCACCAGAGAGCCAGACCGTTCAGAGACAGTTATGTTCACCTTCACAGGTTTCAGAAGGTAATGAGCAGTTGGGCCAACCATTAGAAGACCATGAGGATCAGTAACATACAAATGAGTTAGAAAAAGAGGAAATAGTTTCAGTGGAACAGGTTGATATAGGGGCGACTTTATTGGGTAATAGAGCATTATTTGTGTTGCAGATGAGATACTATCCTAGAAATGGAGAAGAGAAAACAATCACCACTTGTAGTATTTCAGATATTGGGATTCTACAGAGATACTTTCTCCGGATGGATTGCTAGGAGAAAACAAAGTCTCTATTGCATTTGACCTGCCAGATTTGACGACAAATCTTTTTGAGGCTTGAGGAGATGGTAAGAATAAAAATCCGACAAGACCTATCATTAGGCAAGAACTAAAGGAATTCAAATTTTGGCGATGAGAGCCCATTTTGAGCAGATCAACCCTAGAATTATTTACATATTAACCTCTTTTCTATTATTCCTGTATTGTGTTTTCCAACAGGCACACTTATCATATTCTATAGAGCAATGGACAAACTCCCTCAGACTCAGCTTGTGGGTTATCCATGGACCGACCTAAACCGGCGATGAGTTGGGCCGATGGATCCTATAGAAGATCGGCATCTTGAAGACCATTTTTTCTTTTATATTATTTATTCTTTTATGAACTATTTTGGTTGTATTTTGGTTTTGGGACACTTTTATTTCCTTGTAATTTTCATTTAGGGTTAGCCACCTTAAAATAGAAAACTTGTAATTTTTGAGCACTTTTTAACCCTAAGAGGTAGCAAGTATAATACTTGCTTAAGAGAGGGTTTGAGGGAGCTTATTTTGGCAGATCAAACACTACCTTTCACGTGAGAATTAGAGGTTCCTAATTTGTCATCCAAACTCTTATCAATTTCAATCCCAAGAGTTGAAATTGTGGCGAGTGCAACATCTTGAAATTGTGAGTTATATCAATTTTCATTTTTGTTGTGATTTCTTTTCTTCTCTAGTGTGTCATATCTAGGGTTGAATTGAGATAGTTCTTGGTGAGAAATACATATTATTATTCACGAATTCTTGTGTTTATTTGAAGTACTTAGCAATTGGATTCGGATCATCATTGAAGATTACACTTGAAAACGTGTTCTTCTTTATTGGAAAAGAATTCTTATAATTAAGGTTTTCTTTTGAATTTGTGGTTTATTTGTGTGGATTATGTGAGATTAAGTGTTGTTAGAAGATATTATCATTGTGGTATTATAATTATGTCATTGGACATTTGGATTTCATCATATCTTCATTAGGGCTCACGTGATTTAGCCTTGTGGATCCGGTTTTTTGCTTGACTTGAGATTGCTTTTTCTTTAAGTCTTTTGACTGTGCTTCTAAGTGGATTTAGGCACATCATTGGGTTTTCAAAAAAAGAGGAAGATAGCACAATTGAGATACACAACCAAGGTACACGATCATGTACTTGGTTGTGTATCTACCCATCTTATACATGCACAAATTACCATAGGAACGCTCAGAATCAAGTCTTGTGGCTTTAGTATATTATCAATTTACCTCTTAAAAGCTAAAAATGTAACTACAACACACTCAAAGCATCCTCAAATGATAAAGTTTGAATCTTGATTCTAAGAAGCTAGGTGCGATAGTTTAGTCATCGTAAAAAAAAAAGGCCTCATAATCTTGGTTTCTAAGAAGAAGATCAGGAAAGAAACCAACAACATTGTTTAAGAAACCCGCAAAATCAAAGTCCCAAATATTCATGTTCAAACCCTAACTGTTGATTCACTTGTTTGGCAGCCACTCATGACATCAATCATGCATACATCACGTGAGTTCAAAATGTCTACAGATCTATCAACAATCGACTTCCAAAAATGCGAAATCACTCATCATACCATCATCATAGATGCAAGCATGTATGGTAGTTGTAAAGAAAACCGAGCAACAACCGTATTGCATGCAGAAGAAGAAGAGAAAACTTACTCACTTTAGCTCCAAAATACTCTAGAAGATCTGAAATTAACATTCATTCATTAAGCATCCTTTTCTTCAACAAATCATCTAAAAATTCAACAATAAAGCATAATTTCATTACTCTAGATAAGGTTATTTTGCGACTTATCACATCCTAGAAATGGAGGAGAGAAAACAATCACCACCTGTGGTTTTCAAATATTGGATGTCTACAGAGATACTTCTAAAAATGGATTGCTATGAGAAACAGAGTCTCTACTACATTTTATCTGCCAGGTTTGATGATAAATCTTTTTTGAGGCTTGGGGAGATGATAGAAATCAAAATCCGATAAGACCTATCATTAGGGTAAGAACTAAAGGATTTGAATCTTGGCGATGAGGGCCCAGTTTAAGCAAAGCGACCCTAAAATTATTCGTTTACTAACCTCTTTTATCTCATTTATGTATTATATATTCAAACAGGCACACTTATTCAGGCTTTACAGGGCGATGGACAAACTCATTTAAACTCAGCTTGTGGGTTATCTATGGACTGACCTAAATCGGTGATGAGTTGGGTCGACAAATCCTATAGAAAAGCTAGCATCTTAAAGACTAATTTTTATATATTTGTTATTTACTTGGAGTATTTATGTTGTAATCATTTTGAGACACTTTTTGATGTGCTCAAAACCAAGTCCAAGCATAATCAATGAATCAAAGAAAACAAATCACAACTCAAATACAAACCGGTCCAATTGGATGATAATTTACGTGAACTCCTTTCGAAATTTGATGAAAACCAAAGATTAAATGATGCAATGACAATCCACATATGTAATCTTCACCATATAATAACAAGAATAATTAAAATCCACGTGAATCAAACCAAAAGGGATTGATCAAAACCGTGACATCAACTTCCTCTTCAATTCCAATTCATGCCAATAATGAAATGATGTTGATTTCAAGTACTAAAGAACAATCAATCTTTAACAAAATAATTTTTCACAAATTGCAATCACAAATATGTCCAAGAAACTCCAAATCAACCCTAAATATGACTCACTAGAGATGAAATGAAAACAACAAAGAAAGAAATTTATATGACTCACAATTTTCTCTTGTTGCACTCGCTACAATTCCAATTCTTGGGTTGAAATTGATAAGAGAATTAGAACTAGGATGAACCCTAATTCCCACATTGTTAAGTGTTTGTGTCTAATATGCAAAATGACCTCCTCAAACCCTACTATAAGTAAGTATTTATACTTACTACTCCTAGGGTTAGAAAATGGTCAAAATTACAAGTTTGCCACCTTTAAGGTAGCTAGTCCTAAATGAAAATTACAATAAAATGAAAGTGTCCCAAGAGAGGATACAACATAAAATAGTTCATAAAGCAATTACAAAGTACAAAATATCATAAGTCTTCATGAGCTAATGCTTCGGAGTGGAAAACAATCGCAGCGGTTCTTTGATTGTAATTCTGAAGATGTCCCATGTCCATCAACTAGTATAGGACATATTGGCATCCCATGGAGAATTATTATTGTCCCTATAAGATTATTTTTCAAATATTTATTAGATGAAAAGAAATGACATAAAATATGAGTGATTTGGATCATCATTCAAATCGAGTTTTGAGAGTGTCGATGGTGTCGAAAATTTTCCCATCACTTTTATTTGGTTATAATTGAGTTTTAGGACCGACCACCCTAAAAGTGATATAGTTGTAATTTTGTGCATTTTCTAACCCTAAAGGGAGCAAGTATAAATACTTGCTTAAAGTAGGGTTTAAGGAGGCCATTTTTCAAATTTAATCATACACTTTACATGAGGGAATTAGGGTTCTTCCTAATTCAATTTCTTTTATCAATTTCAATCCCAAGAATTGGAATTGTAATGAGTGCAACAAGGGGAAATTGTGAGTCATATCAATTTCTTATTGCTGTGTTTTCTTTTCATCTCTAGTGTGTCATATCTAGGGTTAGATTGAAGTCTTCTTGGTTAGATTTTGATTGCAATTGTAACCAAACTATCATTGCATAATTGATTGGTCTTTAGCACTTGTCAATACCATCAATTTGTAATTATACTTGTGGCGTGGAACTTCTTTGTTATAAGGAGGATCACGGTTTGAATTTGTATATTGTTGATTGGGATTCTCTTAGAATTTAAGTTGGTTAATTGATTCAATTGAGGATTATCATCTTTGTGGATTTCATCTCCTTAATTTTATCATTTGATTCATCATCCATCAATTAGGGTTCATGCAATTTTTATCCCTTTTGAACCGGTTTGATCTTGTAAATTGAAGTTGTTCCTTTGGTTCATAGTGCTTAGACCTTGGTTTTAGGCACATCATCTTTTAGTATCAGAGCATCATCATACTTGGATTCATTCTTGGTTACATCCTTGTTGTCGGAATTGGTTCATAAATATTAAGGAATTGTACAATTGTTGAACTAGTTTGATTGACATTGTCTAATTGTTTTTCAAATTGGTTTTGCATGTGCTTAATCTTGGTTTTGAGCACATCACAATTACACAATGCAAATTGAAGAAACAACTAAACAAAAGTGCATAAACTAGGGGTGTTCCCTAATTGAACGTGAACCCTAGTTGCATGTACAAGAACTAAATAAAATTCCAAATTCTTACTTGATATGACGCACTAGTAAAATTGGATCAACTTGCAATTATTAATATTACTCTCATCAATCCAAACCTCACTTGCCATAATCCTTAAATTTGAATTGATAACAGTGTTTTTGGTGAAAGAGAGAGACCCTTTTCATGGCAAAGAAGGCAGCAAAAATAATCATCTAAAAGTGTCTTTTTGTTGTCTCTTTACAGGTATTTATACTAGTACTAATTAGGAAAAAATAACATAGTGCAAATGGTGACACATGGCTGGTCTTCTAGGCTCCATTTCGGTTAAATTATGTAGCACATGGCCGGTCCTCTAAGTCCATTTTGGTTCAACATGGACCATTAATCATCTACAACCAAGTGTTAGTGTGTTTGATCTTCTTCCTATAATATTGACAAATATACCTAATTAAATACAAAACAACTATATAAAAAAAATGAAGACACTATGTGAATGTCTTCGATTCCATTTGTTCAATTGCATGTGCTTGTCGCCCTGAAGTCTTGATTGCTTAGTAGTTTTGTTGATTTTTTCTTGGAACTCGTGTACCTTAGTTGATGACATAAGAGTCAAGACAACCTATTCGCCATCTTTCTGAAACACATAGGTTTTTCTAAACCCATTATGTAGTACTCTCCTATCAAATAACCAAGGTCTACCTAGTAGTATATGTGATGCGTACATAGGAAGAACATCATAAACAATTTCATCCTAGTATTTTTCCCCTATGCTGATTGGAACCTTAGCCCTTTGAGTGATATATAGGTTTTCTTGTACACTTAACCAATGCAATTTATAGAGATGAGGATGTGGACTAGTGACTAGTTGCAATCTATTTACTATTGCCGTAACTACTACATTTGTGCAACTATCACCATTAATAAGAAGCGCAGAAAGATTACCTTGAACTTGACAGGGAGTATGGAATAGGTTTTCCCTCTGTACATCCTTAACATCAAGAGATGTAGTCATTACCTTGCATAACACGTTAATAGTTAGATATTTATTATTTACCTTATCTTCATATGCCTCAACATCTGGATCATCGTAATACTCCTGTAACATCGTTGACAAATCAATTGGCTTAAGTAGCTCTTCCTTACAATCCTTATTTTTCACCTTTATAGAAATCATCACCCTTTTGTTAGGATACTAAGCAGTCATGTGTCTAAAGCCCATGCATTTTAAGCATTGGGTTTGACGCATCTTTCCACTTGATGACCCCAGCACTATTTGTTGGATATCAGCCTCAGCAACCTCTTTTCCCTTCCTAGAAATTTCCCTCTCCCTATTATTAATAGTTGCATTTGAGTCCACAGTCTTATCAATTCCCCCTATTCCCCCTTGTTTAACCTGCTGACTATCTAACCCATGCAACTTATTAGTGGCTCCAAACCTATTACTCGCTGCTCGAAATGGATTGGATCATCTTTGTCTCTCCACTTTCAGAGCTAACTAAATGGCCTCATCAAGGTTGTCATACCTCTGGAGCTTCACAATACATGCAATTTCATATTTTAACCCTAACACAAATCATGCTAAGGTCTATTCAGGAGGTTCGACTGGCCTACATCTGATCATTGGTGTCTCAAACTCTTGTACATATTTATCAATAGTTTTGGCCCCCTGCCTCAATGTCTAGAGATGCTTGAATAACTCTTGTTTGTAATGGTCAGGTATAAACCTCCTCCTCATAACAAGTTTCATTTCCTACCAGGTATATATCTCAGCATCACCATCTCTTCGTTTACTAGTTATAAGATTTTTCCACCATAAGGTAGCATAGCTTGTAAACTCTACTACTGCAAGACAAATCCAAGTATAATCATTAATTTCATAACACTCAAACTGACCTTCTACCTTATCTTCCCAGTCTAAATAATCCTTTGTGGAACCCCTTCCAGCAAATGAAGGCATCTGTAACTTTATATATTCTAGACCCAGAGGTGACTTGAACTTATGGTTTGGGTAACACTCATTCTTAAAGTTATCATCCCTTTCCTTCCTAAAAGCATGATAATCTCCTTCTATCATCCTACCCCAATTTCCTTTAACTACTCCTTCCCTACGTGCATTATGATAGGTTACCTAGGGTAGGTGATACGAACCATGCCCACCTATGATGAAACCTTATACCAATACGTTTGGAATTACAACCTAAGATGCCAATTAATCGAAGTGGGATTGTGACCCATTACCTATAGATGAGGCAAGAACCATGGTATACTATGTTGATGCCACAATCGAGATGAAAGATCGATTGATAAGTTTGATTTGAATGCCACAAAAGAGATCCGATAAGTTCAAGAGAAGTTCTTTGGAGAACTAAGAGAGGAATACTTTTCAAAGTATATTAATCAAAGTTGTCTCCTGTTTTCCAACCCTAGCAGCTATTAATAGTGTTTACAACTCGTAAAGAAAAACCCAAAACGACAAAACATAATGAAGTTGCAAAACAATAACAATCAGGCAATGTACGCCAGTGGCGTAGTAGGTGGCGTAGGATGTACGCCGACTCAAAGTCGGTAGTGTTATTCCAACGTAGAAAATCGGCGTTTTCAAAGCCGGCTGTCTCTTTACCTAAGCTGGCAGCTTTGATCTCCTTTGTTAAAACCTTGAATGACTTGTACAAATGCAAGTTCATTCTCATGGTTACTCAAATCTTTTCTAGCTTCTTAGATATCCTTTATCAACCCGTTAAGTGCTTCTTTGAATCGTTTCGCTCAAGTTCTTGTGATCGGTCCAAGTGGCACTTCAAGAGGATCCACATTCCACCTTCTAGCTTGGCTCCCATCATGGCTTCCATCATTCCCCTCCTCTTGAAAAAGATTTGTCCTTAAATCATTGCCTACATCAAAAGGACTCAGATTAGTAACGTTAAAAGTAGCTCTTACTTGATACTCACCTGGCAAATCTAACTTGTAGGCATTATCATTGATGCGCTCAAGAATTTGAAATAGTCCATCACCTTTAGGAAGTAATTTAGATCGACGTTGCACAGGAAACCACTCTTTGCGCATGTGAACCCAAACCCAATCTCCAGGTTCAAAGATAGCTTGTCGACGACCCTTGTTGGCTTATTTCACATACTGTTCTGTCCTTCGCTCAATGTTGAGCTTTGCCTTCTCATGGAGTTGTTTAACAAACTCCACTTTCTTCTTACCATCTAGATTGACACACTCAGACATAGGAAGAGGAGATAAATCCAAAGGAGTTAGTGGATTAAAACCATACACAATTTCAAAAGGTGTAAACTTAGTAGCAGAATGCATTGTGCAATTATAAGCAAATTCAACATGAGGCAAACAATCCTCCTAACTCTTAATGTTCTTTTTAATGACAACCCTCAATAAAGTAGATAAAGTTCGATTTACTACCTCAGTTTGACCATCAGTCTATGGATGACAAGTAGTAGAGAACAATAACTTAGTTCCTAACTTAGCCCACAGGGTCTTCTAGAAGTAGCTCAAGAACTTAACATCCTGATCCGATATGATTGTTCTAGGCATGCCATGCAATCTCATAACTTCCCTAAAGAACAAATTAGCAATATGGCAAGCATCGTCTGTTTTGTGGCAAGGAATGAAATGTGCCATCTTGGAAAACCTATCCATGACTACAAAAATAGAGTCTCTACCATACCTAGACTTGGGTAATCCTAACACAAAATCCATGGAAATGTCTACCCAAGTACTAGGAATCAAACTCTTCTAGGACCTATCACCAGGGCCCGAGCTAAGGGTCTCCAAAATCTAGTTTTGATGGTTTTGCTAGAGAAACCTAACCTTGAGAAATCTAACCTACTTTCTACATCTTGGCACTATAATTTTGATGAATTTCAGCAGGTTCATTTGTTAGTCTTACAGGATGCAAAAACACCCTTACTACTAAGCGAATCAAGGTTGTCAACGGAACCTGATTCAAAAGCTTCTTGAAGACCAGCATCATGAAGGACCATTTCTTTTAAATATTTACTCTTTTATGAACTATTTTGGTTGTATTTTGGCTTTGGGACACTTTTATTTCCTTCTAATTTTCATTTAGCGTTAGCCACATTAAAAGTGGCAAACTTGTAATTTTGAGCACTTTTTAACCTTAGGAGTAGCAAATATAAATACTTGCTTAAGAGAGGGTTTGAGGAGGCCATATTTTTCAGAATTGAGAGTTCATATTCATGTGAGAATTAGGGTTCCTAATTGTCATTATACTCTTATCAATTTCAATCCCAAGAGTTGAAATTGTGGCGAGTGCAACACCTTGAAATTGTGTGTAGTATCAATTTCATTTTGTTGTGATTTCTTTTCTTCTCTAGTGTGTCATATTTAGGGGTGAATTGAGATAGTTCTTGGACAGATTTACTTCTTGTTATTTTCAAATTCTTGTGTTTAATTAAGATCCTTTGCATTTGAATTCGGTTCATCCTTGAAGAATACCTCTTGAAACATGATTATCACTTGTCGAAAGGAGTTCTTAGAATTGACGTTTTTTTTTTTAATTTGTAGATCATTCTCATGGCATTATAAGTGATTAATGTGATGTTAGAAGAGATTATTATTGTGGTATCACAATTGCAACATTGAGCATTTGGATTTCATTGCATCTTCACTAGGTTTCACACAATTTTTGCCCTTTTGGAACCGGTTTGTTGTTTACTTGAGTTTATTCTTTCTTGAGTCTTTTAATTGTGCTTCTAAGTGGATTTAGGAACATCATATTTTTGGTACTAGAGCACATGTTGAGAGAAGGGATTGGTTTTATTTGATTTCGTGGAATTAATCATCAATTAGGGTGATATAGTGAAAACCGCAAATTGTGTTGATTTTTGTGGTTTTGAGCTTGCGAAATTACCTTGACTTGGAATTTAATTTACTGTTTGTTAGAGTTGGATTGGGAAGGTTGTTGTATCATTTTATGGTCAATAATTTTCGTGGAAGGGAAGAAGCATAGAGTGTTGTTAATTCAACAACTTTTGGAACTTGCAAAAACTTACCAATCTTTGTCGTGGCTTGTTATGGTGTGAAGGAAGATGTGTAACTTGTTGTTTTGATTTCCATTTTGTAATTCTGAATTGGAGAAGTGCAATTTATAGATTTGCATTGAGTTTTGATGAGTAAGGAATTTATTTGAATTCAAACACATGCCATTAAGTTGTGGGAGTTAATGAGTGCTATTTAAATTTGAATTTATTGTTTACCAATTGAAGAAGGCTTGCAATTAGTGAAGTGGTTTGAATTTCAAATTGAAAGTTGCTGCCCATTGAGGAATTCATAATATATTTGTGGAAAGTAACATATTTGTTCTTTGTTGTCATTATTTGCCGTGGAAGTGGAAGTCCACTTGTTGTTATTATCTCTTTTGTTGTTGCCGTGGAAGTAACTCACCGTTATTGTTGTTGTTACTTATGTGTTGCCGTGGAGTGACTTGTGGAAACAATGTTTGTTGCACTGTGATCTTGAAAGAAGTGGGAAATATTGTTCACGTGTTGATTAAGTTGAATTCCACAATGTCTAGTGAAATGCTTCAATATGCTAATGTATTACGATGCTCATTAAGTACATTTGCTAATAAGGAGGAAGAACAAAGGGAAAATTTGTTCCACACGTCTTATAGGATACAAGGAAATTTGTGTGTCCTTATAATAGATGGTGGTAGTTGTATTAATATAGTAGCTGCACCGTTGGTATCGAAGCTAAAGCTTTCAACTATTCCACATCCTAAAGCTTATAAACTACATTGGCTTAATGATCAAGGAAGTCTGTATGTTACCCAAAGAGCTAGGGTACCCTTCAGTATAGGGTACAAGTATTGTGATGAAATTGAGTGTGATATCTTGCTTATGTGTGCATCCTATATTTTGCTTGGTAGACCTTGGTTATATGATAGAAGGGCCTTACATGATGGCTTTAGAAATACATATTTTTTCTAAAAGGAGGGCAAGCGAATTATTCTGAATCCTATGCCACCTTCAGAGGTCTATAATGTCCAGCAACAGATTAATCGATCATCAGAGGTTAAGAAGGCTTTGATTCAAAATAACGTCTCTGAGGGGAAAAAGGTATTGTTGATGGGACAGGGTGAGATGATGAGACTAATCAAAGAAGAGGCTCCAACATACTTGCTTCAGTTGAGATGTGTCTTAGGGTTACGGGAATCACAGTCTCTACCTCCAGCAGTTTCTCAGGTATTAAATGAGTATACTAACATTTTTCCTGATGATTTGCCAGCAGGATTACCACCTTTGAGAGGGATAGAGCATGCTATTGATCTTATACCCAGTTCAGTGTTACCAAACCGACTTGCATATCGCATGAATCCTGAGGAGGCTAAGGAATTGAAACATTAGGTAGATGAATTAGTGGAACAAGGGTTTGTTAGAGAGAGTCTCAGCTCATGCGCTGTTCCCGCCCTTCTAGTTCCCAAGAAGGATGGAACTTAGAGAATGTGTATCGATAGTAGAGCCATCAACAAAATCACCATTAAATACAGGTATCCTATTCCTAGACTTGATGATATGTTGGATGAGCTGTATGGTTTACAGATTTTCTGCAAAGTTGATCTTAAAAGCGGATATCACCAGATTTGGATGAAGGAAGGGGATGAATGGAAGACCGTTTTTAAAAAACGTCATGGACTGTACAAATGGTTGGTTATGCCCTTTGGTTTGAGTAATGCTCCTAATACTTTTATGAGATTGATGAACCATGTATTGAAAGAGTTTTTAGGAAAATTTGTTGCTGTTTATTTTGATGATATTCTGATCTATAGCAAAGACCTAGAACAACATGTGGAGCATCTTTGGGAAGTATTCTCAGTATTGAAGACACAACAACTATTTGCAAATTTTCAGAAGTGTTCCTTTTGCCAAACTGAGGTAACATTTTTGGGCTTTGTTGTGTCAAGTGCAGGAGTTAGGATGGATGAGGAGAAAGTGAGGGTGGTTAAGGAATGGCCAATGATCGTTGCCAATTGTAGTACTAATAAATTAAATTCTTGTTCTTAATCATACTACAAAGCAATAGGCAAGCGCACCTATCGTAGCGTAATATAGCGAGTAAGCATAAGGTCGTCCCTTAGAGATACACCAACTACTAGTACTAACTCCATTCCTATTATCTAACCAACGCTTAAATATGTTGGTTGAAACTTAATTACTCTAATCTTAAAACTAATAACTTACTAACAACAATGGTTCTGAAGATTTATCAATTAACAAAAGAAACCTAGATCTTATTCTACTCCTTCTCCATCATGTAATTCATTAAATTTATGAAGATTGGCGTAGTTGACTTCTTATACTGTCGAATTCTCTAGTCAAGTTAACTACTTTCTCAAGTATATTAACCTATCTAATCCTCGGTTTATCAAATAGGATCTCTCCTTAGTTAATAGCAGCCTAGAATTGCATAAAACACATGATTTCGCATCAAAATAATCGATGTGAACAGAAGACTCTTGTTTCCTATCTCTAGAAGAACAATCAAATCTCATTAATTGCATTAAATCTAATCATAAGAGCAATTTCTCAATTAACTAATATGATATCATGCATAAATTCATATTCTGGATCTATGAATCTAAGAAACAATTGAAGGGCATGCAATTAATCATAAGAAAGTCAATAACTTCGCATTAAAAATCGAATCTTCATCATATGACAGAGAAGTTTCGAATAAAATCTAGATTTAGAGTCTACTCCTCCATAAATTGGACAAAAGAAATACAATTACGGAAAGAATAAATAAAATTCATAGTCACAACCCTTAAAGATAGAATCTTCTTCTTTGTGGGTCTTCATTCTCCTTTGGAATTGACATAATCTTCTTTCCCCTACTGTTATGAGAGTCAGAGCAAGTACAAAATTCGTAACCTTTTTCTAGGGCAACTAACGGTCTATTTATACATGTACCCGGGTTGGATACATAGACGAGCGGATACACGAGTAGTGTATCTCGTTCGTGTATCTCATGCTTTCTTCCAAGTGTCCTTATGTGAATATACACGAGCAAGTACATGGGAGTGTACATTGGTCGTATATTTGAAACATCGTTGAACAGCAGCAAAACTTAGATACACAAGCAAAGTACATGGGCGTGTACTTTGCTTGTGTACTTTCTAGACATCCACTTCAGTACACACAAGCAAAGTACATGGGCATGTATCTCGCTTGTGTACTTTCTAGAATTCTTTTCTTCACATGTATCCAATTCCTTCCAAACTTGATCCGACTCTTCAAAACTCCTTCCTTTAACTCCAAAATACTCTAGGAAATCCTAAAATTAACATTCATTCCATTAAGCATCCTTTTCTTCAACAAATCATCTAAAAATTCAACAATAAAGCACAATTTCATTACCCTAGATAAGGGTATTTTGCGACTTATCAAACTTCCCCACACTTAATGATAGGAATAAAAATCCGACAAGACCTATCATTAGGGCAAGAACTGAAGGATTTCAAATCTTGGCATTGAGGGCCCATTTTGAGCAGATTGACCCTGGAATTATTTATATACTAACCTCTTTTATCTTATTCATGTATTTTATATTCCAACAGGAATACTTATTATGCTTTACAGGGAAATGGACAAACTCACTTAAACTCAGCTTGTGGGTTATCCATGAACCGACTTGAACCGACGATATGCTGGGCCGATGGATCCTATAGAAGACCGGCATCATGAAGAGCATTTCTTTTGTGTATTTTTTTCATTTTATGAACTATTTTAGTTGTATTTTGGTTTTGGGACACTTTTATTTCTTTGTAACTTTCATTTAGGGTTAGCCACCTTAAAAGTGGCAAACTTGTAATTTTGAGCACTTTTTAACCCTAGAAGTAGCAAGTATAAATACTTGCTTAAGAGAGGGTTTGAGGGAGGCTTATTTTGCAGAACAAACACTTCACATTTCGTGAGAGGGCTTAGGGTTTTCCTAATTCCAAATTCTCTTATCAATTTCAATCCCAAGAAGTTGAAATTGTGGCGAGTGCAACATCTTGAAATTGTGAGTTATATCAATTTTATTTTGTTGTGATTTCTTTTCTTCTCTAGTGTGTCATATCTAGGATTGAATTGAGATATTTCTTGGTCAGAAATACACCTTATTGTACACGAATTCTTGTGCTTATTTGAAGTATTGATCAATTATATTTGGTTCATCATTGAAAATTTCCCTAGGAAACGTGTTCTTCACTATTTGAAAGGGATTATTTTTTTCACGGTTTTCTTTGTCAAATTGAGGCTTGATTTTCGTGGATTATATGATATTAGAAGTGTTATTAGAAGCCATTTCCATTGTGGTATTCAGATTATATCATTAGTAGGTTGAATTTCATCATTTCAACATTAGGGTTCACTAGAAAAGTGCCATTTTTGGGATCCGATTTTGCCTAGACTTGAGATATCTTTTCTTAAGTCTTTTGAATGTGCTTTAAAGTGTGATTAGGCACATCACTTAAGTCATTGCTTGTCCTCAAGAAAAATAAAACATTAATCAAACTTCTCATTAATCATGATTGTTGTTACCAAATAATACTACTCACACATTAACATTTATGAATTTTAATCTTTAAAGCTCAATGCAATCCCTCAATCTAATGAGTGTGCTTCTCAACTTGTCGTGAAAGTATTGTAACAAAGATACTTTAGTCAAATTTCTAGGATTAATCAGAGTAGACCAATCTTTACCCTTGTCATTTTAACAATGGATTTCGTGATCAAAATTAGACACAAGATCAATCAAAGCAAAGGGAAACGTGGTACATTTCAACCACCATTAAAAAGTCTAATATCTTCTCAATTATCTCTCTTAGTGAAGCAATCAATAATGAAAATACATTGCATCTATACTTCCCCTGGATTCCTCCTCCTTTTTGGTTGATCTCTTCAAAGATTTTATTCCTTGTAATAGTTCACTAGTTTCATCTTTTTTTCTTTTTTTTGGGAATCTTGCAACCCATGTAACGAGTTTTCAACTGATAATCCTAGGCTCGTCACCCAAGTTAACGAACATTATCCCCTCAATTGAGGGCGTTCCTATGGCTTAATTACTTGAGTTACAAGACCCTCTCAACTTTTGCCTTTATGGTATTTCATTTTATTATGGTAATTTCCTCGGTCGGCCGATCCTAGGCCAGACGACCTTAGGTGACCAGGTTTTAAAGGAACCCCATCGAACCTTTATTACCTTAACTTATTATTTTGACTAGTTAGTAGTGGAGTCAAACTTCGCTCTTCTAAGGGACCAAAGCCTGCCCATACTAACCAATCCTTTATTTTTCAAGTATAACATGCTTTCATTAAATTATTACTTTAAAGAGATCTTCTAAGAAGGATCACTAAGAGAATCATTTCATTTTCCCTTTCATGAAAGATTAAATGGCTCTCAAGATCTTTAAGTTTCACAACGATTTTATCCCATAACTTTAACTAAGTATCAATGTTCCACAGAAGATAAATGTGACATGCAAAACACTCTTTTAAAGGAATTCATTCACTAAATGCTAAAATACTCTATAATTTGCAATCATGATTTCAAAATTCGATTATCAAGCAAAAAGAGAAAAACAAAAATTAGGGGAAATTTTTTAATGACTTATACCATTTGGCACAACCCTTATCAAATTTCTTTAGTATCCCCTTCCCTACACTTAGATTAAGACATTATCCCCAATGTCTTTATCATTCAAGAACGTAATGAGAAATAAAGAGATAAAAAGAAAAAATAAAAAGAAAAGGAACTGAGACTTCCCGGGATTAAACAGGTGATGGACCAATTGCATAGCTAGCAGAATGTCGATCATCTATATCGATGAAGTTCGCTAAGGAGAGTTATGGGACCAGTTGCATTCGTAGGATAGCACCTAGATTAGCAAAGTTCAACACAACAAAAACGAAGGTAAAAGAGTAAATAGAGATCAGTCATTATTACAGTCATCCAGCAAGAAAGAGTTTAGCTCAATAGAAAGAGCTCCTCGAATATGCAGAATAAAATAGTTAACTTAAAGTCATTCATTATTCCGAACTAGTCTCCGCATCTTTATCATCTGTTTCATCCTCTTCATCATCACTTTCCTCACCCTTAGCAATGGTTGGTTCCACTTCCTCAGTGGTTTCCTCAGTATCCTCTTCACTTTCTCCCTCATTTTCCTTGTCTTTATCACCGCTGGCCTCAACTTCCTCTTCAGCTTCAGAGGAAGAGGCATAAGTGGGCAAACTGGCTTACCCCGCTGGGAAGCACTTAGCCAGCGACTGGAAAGCGTGAACTACAAATTTCCTAAATTTTTTTTCTTTCTTTTTCATCCCCTGTAGTTGAACTTTCATCTCACCTTAGGTCTTCTCAATGGATGCCAAGCGGTTAAGCACCCACTCCGATGTGGGAATAGAAGACTCACCAGGTGAAGACAAGGAAGGAGCAGCTTTGGAGGATTGTGTTGAAGGAGGCGACCTGCTAGAAGTGCGGGAAGTTCCTGTGATTTTTTTCACTCACCACTTGGTGAACGACCCATAAGAGATTCTTTCCTGATTGCACTTGGCAGCCTCTGGCCTAGGGTCTTGGAAAATCTCCATACTCTTCAGCAAATGAGTGATGAAGCTGCTACAGTAAATCCCCTTAGAACGAGAGTCATGTGCCTGTCTCCATATATAAAAGGCCAACTCCAACCCAATATTAATTTGATATCCGTGGGAGATGCTGTAAAGATATAAGATTTCAAAGTTATTGACAACTCCCTTACTGCTTTTTCGGGCTCCAATTGTATTTATCAAAAGCCAATGACAAACTTTAAGGCAATCATCCTTAATTAGAGAGGCCTTGGAGCTGGATGGAAAGTACTCTTGAGTCGAGTTTCCGGTCAACTCCTCCCAACATACCTGATTGTTAACGTTGGGAGGCCAACGGCAATGTAAATCCTGAAACTCAAGTGTCCAGGTAAAAGCTTCAATGTAGAATCCCATTAGAGAACAAAACTGGCGGATAGTACAGTTGTGCTATTGCCCATACACTTCAAAACTGAAAGAGTTGTCCCATCCTTTTTCAATTTCTGTCTTCTGTATCTACATAGTGGATAGGAACTCAAGAGTAACATCCCTATACGCTGGTTCTTGCATGGTGAACAGGACCTCCCATGGGCCGATGGCAAGGACCTCCTTGATTGGTTGAACTAATCCATGCCCTTCTAGTATGCCCCAATCCAAATATTGGTGTGCACCAAACGGTTTCCGTGAGAGAATTTCAAACCGCTTCTTGCTCCATGGCTCCTCCGCAACTCTTCGGGGGGGTGAAGCGGAGGATGAACTAGCACCATCCCGCTTCCTCTTAGCAGGGGTAGTCTTCTTCTTCTTAGTAAACTTTGGTTTAACTGCACAAGTCTTTGTGACCATTTGAATCAATCACAATGGCCTCAAAATAGGTTAGGTTCATTAATTACACAAAGAAAATGATAAGACTTACATTGGGTTTCTAAAACAAGGAGGAAGATAGAACAGTTGAGATACACAACCAAGGTACACGACCGTGTACCTAGTTGTGTATCTACCCATCTAATACATGCACAAATTACCATAGGAACGCTCAAAATCAGGTCTTATGGCTTTAGTATATTATCAACCTACCTTCCTAAAGGCAAAAAATGTAACTATAACACACCCAAAGCATCATCAAACGATAAAGTTCGAATCTTAATTCTAAGAAGCTAGGTGCGATAGTTTAGTGATCATAAAAAAAATGGCCTCATAACTTGGTTTCTAAGAAGAAGATTGGAAAAGAAACACAACAACATTGTTCTAGAAACCCACAAAATCAAAGTCCCAAAATATTCATGTTCAAACCCTAACTGTCGATTCACTTGTTTGGTAGCCACTTATGACATCAATCATACATGCATTCATGTGAGTTCAAAATGTCTACAGATCTATCAACAATCGACTTCTAAAATGCAAAATCACTCATCATACCATCGTCATAGATGCAAGCATGTATGGTAGTCGTAAAAGAAAATCGAGCAGCAACCGTATTGCAATAAGTATTAAAGAAGAAGAAGAGATAACTTACTTACCTTGAATCCTTGAAGTAGAAGAAGTTTCTAGTGTGGAAAGAACAACCACCGTATGGAGGAGTAGAGTGGGAGTGAGTGGGTTAAATACACGAATGGAGAATGGGTCGTGTAAATGACAGAGTGAAGTGAGGGGGGCTTTTATAGTACGAACAGAAAAATTAGATACACGACCAAGTACACGGTTGTGTAATTTGGATTCTTTTCTATGGGTTAGATACACGAGCGTGTACTTTTTTCGTGTATCATGGAAGAGCATTCTATGGGTTCAATACACGACCAGGTACACGAGTGTGTATCTTGTTCGTGTATCATAGGAGAGCATTCTATGAGTCAAATACGCGACCAAGTACACGAGTGTGTACCTTGTTCGTGTATATAGAGGGAGCATTCTGCGAGTCAAATACATGACCAGATACACGAGTGTGTACCTTATTCGTGTATCGAATTGTGCCTTCTGTAGGTTAAATACACGACCAGGTACACAAGCGTGTACCTTATTTGCATATCTCTGATATGTACACAATGAGCATATTTTGAAGTGCACGGGAGGGCACACCATGACGTATTCCCCTTTTGTATTGCAAAGTCAATTTAGACACCCTCTAGCATGTGTGAAAAACTAGATACACCACTAGTGTACTTGGTTATGGAGATCAAGGTACATACTTGTCATCACTTCATTTTACATTCCCTTGAAAAGGTCTCCCATCCTAAATTTCCCCACACTTAGAGCTTAAAAGAAGCTCTATTAAGGTGACTTTCATAAAATCCAAACTTGGTTAGCCCCTATGTAGCTTGCTGTCCTGCACAAGTTACTCCAAAACAACGGATGATAAAAAAAAAAAAAAGAAGAAAACTTACCTAAGCAATATGGGTTGCCTCCTAAGAAGCGCTGTTGTTTAACGTCGTTAGCTCGACGTAATGAACCGATAGAGCTCAAATGGAGATGAGAATGAGGTTCAGCTCCTCCTTTTCTTCCAAAACTATTTTGTCCCCAAAGTAATGCTTAGGCCTTTGGCCATTCACCTTGAAAATGCCTTTCTCCGGGTGTTCCAACTCAACTGTGCTGTAGGGAAAAACCTTTTTTACCTGGAATGGACCGGACCATCTTGATTTAAGCTTCCCAAGGAACAATTTCAACCTAGAGTAGAAAAGTAATACAATGTCTCCTTCATTAAACTGTCCATTCCGTGGTAGCCGAGCATCATGAAACTTCTTGGCTTTCTCTTTGTATATATATGAATTGTCATATGCCATGAGCCTCCATTCATCTAGCTCATTAAGTTGCATCCTTCGATGTGCTCCAGACCGGCCGAGATCTAAATTGGCAGATTTGATCGCCCAAAATGCCTTGTGCTGAATCTTAACTGGTAAATGGCAAGCTTTCCCGTAGACCAATCGATATGGAGTAGTATTAAGGGGGGTTTTGTAAGCTGTCCGATATGCCCACAAAGCATCATCTAACTTCTCAGCCCAATCTCGTCTATGGTGAGACACGAACTTCATTAAGATACGCTTTAGGTCCCTATTTGAAACCTCCACTTGCCCACTAGTTTGGGGGTGATACGGCGTAGCAAGACGGTGAGTCACCTTATATCACTTAAGAATCTTTTCAACTTGCGAATTACAGAAGTGTGTACCTTTGTCACTTATGAGTGCCCGTGGGACCCTGAATCTACAGAAGAGCTTCTTTAAGAATTTAACAACCACCCGGGAGTCATTAGTCAGCAAGGCTTGTGCTTCTACCCATTTAGAGACGTAATCTATAGCTACCAATATGTATTTATTTCCGAAGGAAGGAAGAAAGGGCCCCATAAAGTTGATGCCCCACACATCGAATACTTCACACTCTAATATGTAGTGTTGTGGCATTTCATTCCTTTTTGATATGTTACCATCCCTCTGGCATCGGTCACATCGAGTTATATAGCTCTGAGCATCCCTAAACAATGACGACCAGTAAAATCCTGCTTCCAATACTTTGTGCGTCGTCCTATTGGCACTATGATGTCCTCCCGTTAGCCCACTGTGACAGTGGAATAAGATTTTCCATCCTTCTTCATGGGAAACACACCTTCGAATCATCTGATCAGCACAAATTTTGAATAAATGTAGATCCTCCCAGTAGTAGTGCTTCAATTCGGTGAAAAATTTCTTCTTCTGCTGCTTGTTCATATCCTTAGGAAGGGCCCTTGCCACTAGGTAATTGACAATATCAGCAAACCATGGGATGATATCATCTTCAACGGTCTTGATGGCATACAATCGTTCCTCAGGGAACTCATTGTTGATCTCAAATTCGTTCGGTCTTTCTAAACAAGGATTCTCCAAACGTGACAAGTGGTCGGCAGCTAGATTTCTGGCACCCTTTTTATCTCTTATCTCAAGATCAAACTCTTGAAGAAGTAAAATCCACCGAATGAGGCGTGGCTTTGCATCCTGTTTTGTCAGCAAGAATTTCAAGGCGGAATGATTTGTGTGTACGATGACCTTAGATAAGATGAGATATGGTTTGAACTTGTCAAAGGCAAAGACAACTGCCAGCAACTCCTTTTCAGTGGTTGTATAGTTTTCTTGTGCAAGAGTGAGTGTTTTGCTAACATAATGAATGGGTTGAAAGTATTTGTCCTTTCGCTGACCCAAAATAGCTCCTACAGCCGAGTCACTAGCATCACACATAATCTCAAATGGAATGTCCCATGTTGGTGTGACCATGAAAGGTGCAGTGATGAGTTTTTGCTTGAGGAGTTCAAATGCATCAATGCATTCCTGGTTGAAGTCAAAGGAGGTATCCTTCTCCAAGAGTTTTGTCATCGGCCTAGCAATTTTTGAAAAATCTTTAATGAATCATCGATAGAACCCTGCATGGCCAAGAAAACTTCGTATTGCCTTAACTGTAGATGGTGGGGGCAATTTAGAAATTGCTTCGATCTTTGCCTCATCCACTTCTATGCCTTTCTTGGAGATTTTATGGCCTAAAACAATACCTTCTTTTTCCAAAAAATGACACTTCTCCCAATTTAGGACCAGGTTAGTGTATTCACAATGTTGCAACACTAACTCAAGATGGTGTAGACACTCATCAAAAGAATTCCCAAAAACAGAAAAATCATCCATGTATACTTCCATCTTGTCTCCTACCATATCCTCAAAAATAGCCATCATGCATCGCTGAAAGGTGGCTGGAGCGTTGCATAATCCGAAAGGCATGCGTCGATAAGCGAAGGTCCCAAAAGGGCATGTGAATGTCGTCTTTTCCTGGTCTTCGGATGCGATAGGAATCTGAAAATATCCAGACATCCCATTGAGGAAACAGTAATATGCATGACCAGCTAACCTTTCAAGAATTTGGTCCATAAATGGAAGAGGAAAATGATCCTTTCGAGTTGCGTCATTTAGCTTGCGGTAATCTATACGGACTCTCCATCTAGTGACAGTTCTCATCCGGATGAGTTCATTTTTTTCATTCGGTACCACTATCATATCGCCTTTCTTCGGAACTACTTGAGTGGGGCTCACCCATAAGCTATCAAAAATTGGGTAGATCATTCCTGCATTAAGCAATTTGATGACTTGCTTTTTTACAACATCTCTCATATTTGGATTAAGTCGGCGCTGCGGTTGTACCACTGGCTTGACACAATCTTCCATCAAAATTTTGTGTGTACAAAACGATGGACTAATCCCCTTTATATCTGCAATTTTCCATGCAATTGCTTTCTTGTGTTGCCCTAGGACATGCAATAACCTTTCCTACTGATCTCGATCCAGATTTGATGCAATTATGACTGGAAGTTTAGAATCTTCTTCCAGAAATGCATATTGAAGGTAGTTTGGCAGTTGTTTCAATTCTGGCTTAGGTGGTTCCTCAATTGAAGGTTTCGATCTTTGAATGGTGGATCTATTCATACCTTCAAAGCTTCTTTCTTCTCTCAACTCAGGATTATTATTAAGTTGATTGACAACTTCTCTAATCACCATATTTTCAGGTTGCTCTTTCTCCCCATTCATAAAACACAATTCCAATGCATCACCAATCACCAGGTCTTGCAATGAATCCGAAACTGTGAAGTCGAGGTAGTCGATTGCATAGCATGTATCATCATGGTGCAGGCTTTGTTTAAGGACGTCAGGCATCTTCACTATGACCTCTTCATTTCCCACTCTCAACACTAACTTCCCATCCCCAACATCAATTATGGCTCTAGCAGTAGCCAAAAATGGCCTCCCCAATATAAGAGGGACCTCCACATCTACTTCCATGTCAAGGATGAAAAAATCTGCCAGGAAGATGAAGTCTTGCACCTTCACTAATACATCTTCAACTACTCCTCTCGGGAATTTGACTGATCGATCGGCTAACTGAAGACTCATTTTAGTCGATTTCAGCTCTCTAATACCCAATTCCTAGAACATCTTGTATGGCATCAAATTAATATTGGCTCCCAAATCAGCCAATGCCCGTTCTTCAGATAAATTCTCTATCAAGCAAGGGATGGTAAAGCTCCCAGGATCTTTTAACTTCTTTAGGAGTTTGTTTTGAATTACCGCAGAGCATTCTCCTCCTAAAGTTACAATGGAGAACTCTTCAAGCTTCCTTTTGTTCGATAGCAACTCTTTCAAAAATTTTGCATATCGTGGCATTTGTGATAATGCCTCAACTAGTGGAAGGTTGATATGCAATTGCTTGAATATCTCTAAAAATCTGCCATAGTGCTCATCTGTTCTGTCCTTCTTGAGTCATGCTGGATAAGGAACATTGGGCTTGTATTCTGGGATTGATGGAGGTCATGATTTCTCTTTAGGTGATTTTTCTGAATGCTTTCCCCCTTCTTTGAGAACTACTTGTTCTTTTGCTGGTTCAGTCACCCGACTCTCTTCTTCTTGAACCTTTGGTTGTAGTTCCTTACCACTTCGTAATGTGACAGCTTTAACATGTTCTCTAGGGTTGGTTTCCGTGTTTCTAGGTAGTGAACCTTGAGATCTCTCTGACAGAAGCTTAGCTATCTGACCGACCTGGTTTTCAAGATTGTGTATTGATGCCTCATGATTCCTCAGAGCTGAGTCTTGATTTTTCAGAATCAAATTTAGGGACTTTTGTCTGTCCTCTGAATCCTTGATGAATTTTGTGAGGAGATCTTCAAGTGGCGGTTTGGAACTTTTGACCATTGGCCTCTGATAAGCTGGTGGAGGATTCGGATTGCCCTTCTGAATATTACTATTGTTAGTCCAAGAAAAATTTGGGTGATTTCTCCATCCTGGGTTATAAGTATTGCTGTATGGATTGTTCTGGGGCCGAATTGGGTTTCCCAAATAATCCACTTACTTTGTTTGCCCTTCCTCACCACCTGAGGGTTCTACAATAGCTAGCTGAAGTTGTGAGACAGCCAACCCGTCGATCTTTCTAGATAAAGCCTCAACTTTGGACATGATAGAAGTAGCCACATCCACTTCAAGAATGCCTGCCACCTTCTTTTCTCTGCCTCTACCATGTGACCATTCATAATTATTCGCGGCCATGTCTTCAAAAAGAGTCAAACTTTCTTAAGGAGTTTTATGGTTCAAGGTGCCACCAGCTGTGGCATTTACTATTTATTTTGTTTGATAGTTCAACCCATTATAAAATATCTGAACTTGAAGCCACTCAGGGATCCCATGGTGTGGGCATTTCCGCATTGAGTCCTTGAATCTCTCCCAGGTTTCATACAACGTCTCCATGTCATACTGATGATAAGATTGAATCTCAGCTCGAAGTTTAGCGGTCTTTGAAGGAGGGAAGAATTTGTCCGTAAACTTCTTAATCAGACATTGCCATGTAGTAATGGAGTTCCTCGGTAAAGAATTCAACCACTACTTAGCCTTGCCTTTCAAAGAGAATGGGAAGAGCCTGAGGTGGATCGCTTCATCATTAACTCCATTAAATTTGAAGGTATCGCATATCTCCAGAAGGAGTTGGATATGCGCATTTGGATCTTCATCCTATAAACCATCAAATTGAGTATATTGCTACACCATCTGAATCACGGCAAGCTTAAGTTCAAAATTATTTGCCTCCACTCGAGGACGGACTATGCTAGAGCTAACGCCTATCAAGTTTGGCCTGGCAAAATCATAATTGGTTCTAGGTGGTTCATTAACTCGATCATCTCTATTATCAACTAGTTGATGATTCGGGGGATCCACAAAAACATTTCCTTGGTTCAGCTCTTGAGTACGATTATTGAATTGCTCACCCATTTCTTCCTTCAGTGATTCTCCTTGAATACCAAATGATGTTGACTCAATCGAGTGTTTCTTTTTCTAATAACGATGAATAATTTTCTCTGGCACAGGATTAAAAACAGCAAGTTCCTTGGAGCGACTTCTGGTCATGCACTGTAAACGTAATACAAATCAATTATGAGCTCCAACTTCTCAGGAAGAAAAGGGAGAAAAAAAAATAAGAAAGAAATAAATTGGTTAAATTAATAAGTAAAACATGTTTCTAATATTGGCGTATCCCCAGCAACGGCACCAAAAACTTGATCATTGCCAATCGTAGTTTTAATAAATTGAATTCTTGTTCTTAATCTTACTACGAAGCAATAGGCAAGCGCACCTATCGTAGCGTAATATAGCGAGTAAGCATAAGGTTGTCCCTTAAAGATACACCAACTACTAGTACTAACTTCGTTCCTATTATCTAACCGACGCTTAAATATGTTGGTTGAAACTTAATTACTCTAATCTTAAAACTAATAACTCACTAATAACAATGGTTCTGAAGATTTATCAATTAACAAAAGCAACCTAGATCTTATTCTACTCCTTCTCCATCATGTAATTCATTAGATTTATGAAGATTGGTGTAGTTGACTTCTTATACTATCGAATTCTCTAGTCAAGTTAACTACTTTCTCAAGTATATTAACCTATCTAATCCTCGGTTTATCAAATAGGATCTCTCCTTAGTTAATAGCAACCTAGAATTGCATAAAGCACATGACTTCGCATCAAAATAATCAATGTAAACAGAAGACTCTTGTTTCCTATCTCTAAAAGAACAATCAAATCTCATTAATTGCATTAAATCTAATCATAGGAGCAATTTCTCAATTAACTAATATGATATCATGCATAAATTCATATTCCGGATCTATGAATCTAAGAAACAATTGAAGGGCATGCAATTAATCATAAGAAAGTCAATAACTTCGCATTAAAAACCGAATCTCCATCACATGACAGAGAAGTTTCAAATAAAATCTAGATTTAAAGTCTACTCCTCCATAAATTGGACAAAAGAAATACAATTACAGGAAGAATAAATAAAATTCATAGTCACAACCCTTAAAGATAGAATCTTCTTCTTCGTGGGTCTTCAATCTCCTTTGGAATTGACAGAATCTTCTTTCCCCTGCTGTTATGAGAGTCAGAGCAAGTACAAAATTCGTAACCTTTTTCTAAGCCAACTAACGATCTATTTGTACATGTACTCGGGTTGGATACATACACGAGCGAATACACGAGTAGTGTATCTTGTTCGTGTATCTCATGCTTTCTTCCAAGTGTCCTTATGTGAATATACACGAGCAAGTACATGGGAGTGTACATTGGTCGTGTATTTGAAACATCGTTGAACAACAGCAAAACTTAGATACACAAGCAAAGTACATGGGCGTGTACTTTGCTCGTATACTTTCCAGATATCCACTCCAGTATACACAAGCAAAGTACATGGGCATGTATCTCGCTTGTGTACTTTCCAGAATTCTTTTCTTCACATGTGTTGTATCCAATTCCTTCCAAACTTGATCCGACTCTTCAAAACTCCTTCCCTTAGCTCCAAAATACTCTAAGAAATCCTAAAATTAACATTCATTCCATTAAGCATCATTTTCTTCAACAAATCATCTAAAAATTCAACAATAAAGCACAATTTCATTACTCTAGATAAGGGTATTTTGGGACTTATCAGCCAACACCTACTTCAGTTACTGAGGTAAAAAGTTTTCTTGGGCTTGCATCCTTTTATAGAAACTTTGTCCAAAATTTCAGTAGCATTGTCAATCCTCTCACAGAATTGACTAAGAAGAGTGTTCCTTTTATCTAGAGTGAAAAAGGCTTAGAGGAGTTTTGAAGAGATTAAAGAAAAACTCATTTGTGCCCCATTACTGGTCTTACCCGATTTTGACAAAGTTTTTGAATTGGAATGTGATGCTTCAGGGATTGTAATTTATGTTATATTAATGCAGGAGAAGAGACCTATAGCATATTTTAGTGAAAAGTTGAGTGGAGCAACTTTAAACTATTCTATATATGATAAGGAATTTTATTCCTTAGTGAGGGCTCTCATGACGTGGCAGCATTATCTCCTCCCGAAGGAGTTTATTATTTATACAGATCATGAATCTTTGAAACATTTCAAGGGACAACATAATTTGTCTAAGCGCCAGGCCAAGTGGGTGGAATTTCTGGAGGGCTTTGCTTATGTGATTAAGTACAAAAAGGGTAATCAGAATATTGTTGCTGACGCTTTATCACAACGGTATGTACTTATCACTTCTCTTCAGTCAAAATTACTAGGTTTTGAGCTATTAAAGGAATAATATGTATGTGATGAGGAATTCAAGATTGTCATGGAGAGGTGTCTTGAAGGCGGGATGTATGATGGTTATTGTGTGATAGATGGTTTTTTGTGCAGGAAATTGTCAAATTACATGGAGTTCCATACAACATAGTGTCAAACAGAGATACTAAATTCCTTAGTTTCTTTTGGAAAACACTATGGAGAAGACTGGGTACTAAACTGATGGACAGTACCTTTTGCCATCCCCAGACTGATGGACAAACAGGGGTTGTCAATCGCACGCTTAGGAATCTTCTCAGAGCAACAAAATCACAAGTACTGCACATGGGCTCATGCTTTCTCTCATATACCCCATCTCCATCAAGTCATTAACCTGCCTTTGGAGTTCCTTTGTCTCATCTGGATTACTCCTATAAGTTGGCTTGTTTGGAATAGATGCTCCGGGTACAAAGTCAATATGGTGCTCAATACCACGAATAGGTGGTATCCCCTTTGGAATCTCCTCAAAGAAGACATCTTCAAAGTCCTGCAAAATAGACACAACCACACTAGGCAAAGAGTTAAGAAGTTTGTTAATATTCAAACAAGTTTCCTTAAAAACCAGCAACAACATGGGTTGCTTCATCACTAACACTCTCCTCACTACACTCGCTCTTGCCACACAACTCTCCTCTTCTAAGGCTGCACTCTCCTTTTCACTCACCACCAAAGTTGACCCCCCCCCCCCCCCCCCCCCCCTCAACTTGGCCTCTCACACTCTTTCCAACCTTCCTCTCTTTTTCCTTTTGTGTTTCTTTTCTTTTTCTATGTCTTTTGCTCTCTCAATCTCCCTCTGTTTTTCACTCACTTATATTTTGTAAAAGATTGCTGTAGTTGCAACTGATCCTCATACACCTGTTTAGGTGTTAAGGGTTTAAGATTATGGCTTTTGCCATGGTAAACAAGTGTATACTTGTTAGAAAGCCATCATGAATAACCTTCCTGTCAAACTGCCATAGCCTCCCCAATAACACAAGACAAGCCTACATTAGCACTACATCTCATACTACCTCATCCTCATACCTACCGATGTGAAAAGCAATTAAGGCTTACTTACTCACCTTAGTCTCGCCACTATCATTCAGCCACTACAATTTATAAAGGCTAAGGTATTTAGTGGTCTTGAGCCCCAACCTCTCAACAATGAAAGTACTTACTACATTAGTGCAACTCCCCCCATCAATGATCAAACTACAAATATGGTCACCTAGATAACATCTAGTATGAAAGATATTCTCTCGTTGCACCTCCTCTTCTTCTTTCACCTGCACATTCAAAGCTCGCTTCACTACTGCCACTAACTTCCCTGCTGCAGGCTCTTCGTCATCACTAACATCCTCTAATGGAGGCATATTATCATCTTCACTATCCCCCTCAGTCTCATACTCAGCATCATCGTGCAAAATCATAACGCATCTGTTCGGACATTGACTAGCAATATGGCCTCTTCCTTGGCATTTAAAACATTTAATGTCGCGATTTCTAGGAGTAGAAGAATCAGGTTTACCTTAATTACTAGGAGTAGAACCCCCTTGCTTCTACTATCATTTTAGCTTGGTGGGTAAAGACTTTTCTTCCTTCCTCCAATAGTTAGTCTTCCAAGTAGATGAACCAACACCCTGTTGAAACCAGGCAGTATTACTACCTTTCCTCCTATGTTGGTTCTCAACCTTTATAGCCATGTGGACCATATCTTCCAATTCCACATAATGTTGTAATTCTACTACATTTTGAATCTCTCTATTTAATCCAACAAGAAACCTAGCCATGGTAGCCTCTCTATCCTCCTCAACATTTCCTCTAATCATAGTAACCTCCATCTCCTTGAAGTACTCATCCATACTTCGGCTTCGCTGTTTAAGAGTTTGCAATTTGTTGTGCAATTCGCGATAGTAGTAAGTAGGAACAAATCGCTTCTTCACCACCCTCTTCATCTCTTTCCAAGACTCAATGGGTAGTTCGCCATTCCTTCTCCTATTCAACATCAATTGATCCCACCACACTAAGACATAATTTGAAAACTCAATGGCAGCAAGCTTCACTTTCTTTCTCTCACTATAATTATGACAATCAAACACCAGCTTACCTTCTTCTCCCATTCTAAGTATGCCTCGGGATCATTCTTTCCTTGGAAAGGAGGAATCTTCATTTTTATACTACCCAATTGATTATCCTCTCTATTCCTATCTCCTCTATCTTCCCAATTCCTAGTTCCTCTATTCCTACCACCATAACCTCTATAAGTCCCGATAGAAGGTTCATCAAACTCATCATCAGAATTTTCATCTCTACCCCTTTGTCCTCTCTTAGAAAAACTTTCCCTCTTATGCCCTTAAAAGACGTTCTTAGATTGCTCCAGTTTCTGCTCCACCGTTTCATGAATTTGCTCCATTCCCTCCTGAAACATTCTCTTCATCTCACTCCGCAACGCCTCAATTACTAACCTAGCATCAAACCTCCCCTTCTCACCTTTAGGAGAATCTTGCCTTGACATAGTTCCTATAATAAAAGGTTAGTATTAAAACAATTATATATATAGAAATAAACCTCACAATTCACTCCTTCACGTGTTTCACTCAAAGAAGGATATCCCACATTCACTCGTGTATTCTCACAAATAAAGATGATATCAACTCACTAATCCCTCTTCTCAATTCTCTTGGAACTAATCCAAACCACACCTAATTCTTTCTGTAGAATTCAAGAACAAAAATCTCCGGGCTTGAATTTTCCTTTTTTTTTTTTTTTTAACAAGGATTGATAGAATGAAACTAAAATACTCAAGAAACAATTAACACTATGGACTTGAATACAAAGCAATGGTAATACGAACGATTGATATGATTGATTGGAGTTAGGGTTTTGATGTTACCTTTCTCAAATCGAACTAATTTTTAACACACCTAGGATTCGATACCAAACTGATACGAACTACGCCCACCTGTGACGAAACCCTATACCAATACGTTTGGAATTACAACCCATGATGCCAATTAATCAAAGTGGGACTGTGACCCGTTGCCTATAGATGAGGTAAGAACATTGGTATACTATGTTAATGCCACAATCGGGATGAACGACCGATTGATAAGTTCGATTTGAATGCTACGTAAGAGATCCGATAAGTTCAAGAGAAGTTCTTTGGAGAACCAAGAGAGGAATACTCTTCAAAGTATATTAATTAAAGTTGTCTCCTGTTTTCTAACCCTAGCAGCCATTAATAGTGTTTACAACTCGTAAAGAAAAACCCAAAATGACAAAACATAATAAAGTTGCAAAAAAAATAACAATTAGGTAATGTACGCCGGCGGCGTAGTAGGCAGCATAGGATGTACGCCGGCTCAAAGCCGATGGCGTTAATCCAGCATAGAAAATTGACATTTTCAAGGCCGGCTGTCTCTCTACCCAAGATGGCAGCTTTGATCTCCTTTGTTGAAACCTTAAATGACTTGTACAAATGCAAGTTCATTCTCATGGTTGGTCAAATCATTTCTAGCTTCTTGGATATCCTTTATTAACTTGTTAAGTGCTTCTTTAAATCATTTCGCTCGATTTCTTGTGATTGGTCTAAGTGACACTTCAAGAGGATCCACATTCCACCTTTTAGCTTGGCTCCCATCATTGCTTCCACCAGTAGGGATGCCTGTGGATTTGCCATTGGTGGTTATGGCAATGTCATTTGATCAACATATGTTGCTAATTTAGCAACAATAGTGGTGAGATCCTGTAATTGTTCTTCTAGTGTTCTTCTACCTATAGTATGACATCCTTGACCTCCTCTAACCTGACTGCTGGCCTCATTCCTAATCCCACCGTTTACACTATCAATTAACATGGTTTCTGAATTAAACCTTTGATAATTTTTTTTATACTCACAGTCACACCATCACAACAACACACACTTTACACCAACAACAACGTACTCCACGACACAATTTTTTATTTTTTTTTTATATAATCGCACCTCCACGACACCAATTTCTTCCAACCTAAATTAAACTTGTCACTCCACACACTCACAACACAATACCTTCACAACACAACACACTTATACCTATGGTACTCATACACACTTCACTATACACAAAACAATTTCCTTAGTGCTTAAGTTAATATTGCAATCAAAGTAATTTAATGCACTATTACTACATAAGTACAATTATGGAATCAACTTAAAATGATCTCCCTATCTTCCAAGCAAGGATCTTAGGGTAAGATAAAATGTAAATCTGATTTCCACAACTTCAATCCTAAAAAAGAAATGTAATCATGGCATAAATCAACACAATGTATTTAATTCCACTTCGTACCACAATAATATCTCAATGTCACGGCAAGAACCCTAAATCCCCAAATTAAAATCACGATTTCCCTTCCTCAAAACCATGCTCTAATACCAAATTATGATATAATGAATCTTAGAAATGTTACCTCGGTTTGATAGAAAGAACACTTCTTGAGATTAGCATATAGTTGTTGCTCCCTCAGTATTGAAAACATAGCTTGTAAATGCTTCACATGATTTTCTAGGTTTTTGCTATAAATCAAAATGTCATCAAAATAAACAACAAATTTACCTAAAATTTCCTTTATTACATGATTCATCAGCCTCATAAAAGTACTAGGGGCATTAGTCAAATCGAATGGGATGACTGTCCACATATATAACCCATGGCGTGTTTTAAAAGTGGTCTTCCACTTATCTCCTTTCCTCATTCAAATTTGGCGATATCTGCTTTTAAGATCCACCTAGGAGAATACTTGTGCACCATGTAGCTCATCCAATACATCATCGAGCCAAGGAATGGGATACTTGTATTTGATGGTGATTTTGTTGATGGCCCGGCTATCAATTCACATCTTCCATATGCCATCCTTCTTCGAAACAAGAAGGGTAGGAACAGCACAAGGACTGATATTCTCCTTGACAAAACCTCGCTCTACCAATTCATCCACCTAACGCTTTAATTCTTTAGCCTCCTAAAGATTCATGCGATATGTGGGTTAATTTGGTAAAACTGATCCCGGTTGAAAGTTAATGGCGTGCTTAATACCTCTTAGAGGCAACAATCCCTTAGGTAATTCATCTGTAAAAAGATCTTTGTATAGATACCCTATTTATTGAGATGAATCTTATCTCGATGGAGGAATGTTGAACAACTAATTGACAATTGGGAGGAGATGAAGGCTGCCATGTGAAGACAATTTATCCCATCACATTATTATTGAGATCAGCACCTTAAGCTACAAAGCTTCAAACAAGGGTCGAAGAGTGTTGAAAACTATTGTAAGGAGATGGAAATAGTGATGTGCCTGAATTAGGGGTTAAGCACATACAATTGGAGAAAATTATAATCCTTAAATGCACTAAACCAATCTCGGTTCAAATTACTAGAAATTGCATAAACCCTAGTGAAGATGCAATGAGATTCGAATGTTCAAAGTTGTAATTACAATTCTACAAAGAAAATATCCTCCAATGTAACACTAATCATAAGTAAATCCGTGTGAATAATACATAAAATCAGCAAGAATAAATCCGTGATCCACCTCCCATACAAAATAATCCACAGTTCAAGTGTGGCTAAATTGAAGGTTAAAAACCAAGGCTAAAAACCAATTAATTAAGAAATAATAATTTGATTACAAATGCAATCAAATATGACCAAGAAACATCCAATCCAACCCTAAATATAACTCACTATTGATGAAAAGGAAACACACCAAAGAGGAATTGATATTACTCACAATTTCTCTTTGTTGCACTCGCCACAATTCCAATTCTTGGGATTGAAATTGATAAGAGCAATTGAACTAAGGAATGAACCCTAATTCTCTCACATAAAAGGTGAAGTCTATTATGAAAAATTCTCCCCTAAAAAACCCTACTTAAGCAAGTATTTATACTTGCTCCCTTTAATGTTAAGAAGTCTACAAAATTACAACTATGCCACTTTTAGGGTGGCCGGTCCTAAAAGACAATTACAAACAAATGAAAGTATCCCAAAAGAAAGATTACAACATAAATAGTTCAAGTAAATAACAAATATATATATATAAATTAGTCTTCAAGACGTCGGTCTTCAAGGTACTTTCGAAATGAGTCTTGATGAGGATCTCGACTCACTCAAAAGTGTAAGTGATTTGGCATCTTGAAGGACAAATAAATGAACCTGTTGGAATGCATAACAAGTATATGATAAGAATGAAGAAATTAAGTTAGCTTCCTCAGGAATAGGTTTCTCATGAAGGATTCTTAAAACCAATTGGTGTTGGCCCTTAGTTCGGGCTCTAGTGATAGGTCCTGTGGGAATCTGATTCTTATCATCTCCTCGGGCCTCTGGAAGATTTGCCTTTAAATCTGATAGGTCTTCATGTATGTTATTTGGTAAGTACGGTGATAGATCTATAACATTAAAGGTTGCTAATACCTCATACTCTCCTGGTAACTCTATCCGGTAGACGTTGTTGTTGATGCGCTTTGATGGGTGTCGAATCCAACAAAAATAAAAACCTACTCCTAGATAATGATATGATTTGCGTATAGTAGTGAGTAGGATCGTATCCACAGGGATTGGTTAAATATATTTCCATTCAAAGAGAATAAAGAGGAAAAGAAAAATGGGGGGTTTTGTTTGTGAATCAAAATAATATTGAAACAAGATAATAAAATCGAATATTGATAAAAGCCTAGCCAAAGGAATCAAGATAGTTTAATTCAAGGAACTGATCATCGATGCAAATGTTTTCTATTCTTATTTCTAGATAAACTGGTTATGGTTATTAACAAGCTCTAATAACCTATCTCTCCTTACTTCCTTGTTAATCAAAACAAGCTTTTTGATTATTTCTCTTATTGATTAGACAACCTCAAACAAGCTCTTAGGATTTAATCTATCAATAGCATTAAAAACAAGAGAGACCACCAATTCATGCCAGTAGATTATAAGATAACCTATTTAAACAAGATCATACAACTCCATAACATGAATTCGATCATCTATTTTATAATCAAACATGTTATTGTGTCACCGAGACTAGAACTATCAAACAATTACGGATTTGACGTGCTAGTTGACAATATATTAACTTGCTAATTGAGTAGAAGAGCTCTAATTCATACCAATCAACAAAGATAATAATGACAAAACGTTCAGAAGATATATGAAAATCCAAAAACAAAGAATAGATTAAAGACAAATCAATTAGATCTCACAATTCGTGGCGAATTAAACTTCTGTGACCCTTTGGCTAGAAAATCTGCTTAGCTACACATGTTCATCATCAAAACGAAAATTAAAAGTAAAAACATAATAAGCCTCTGTTCCCGGTTTCCTTGCTCTGCCTCCTTCCTTCCTTCTTGTCTCTTAGATTATGAAACTCCCCTAGGGTTAGTGCTATTTATATTGTTAAAGGAATGGCAGATGATCTTTTGCTAGCAAGATACGAAAATAACTTTCCTTTTTGATGTAAATCTCAAGGAGTGAATAATCGTCCGCCTGGCACGCCCTATAACACGGCCGTGGGTCAAGTCGTGCCTTCCTTTGTGTATAATTCACATATCATCTTCCGTGTTCAGTGTGTGCCACGGCTTCTGATAAATCTATTTTAACTCTTATAATTGGAGATGATTAAGTCAATTTTTGAGATAATTGGGCATGAAAATATAAGGTTATGATGCTTAATTGATTTATATTTCATGTTCAGGTATGGAAAAGGAGGATTCGATGAAAAGTATTGAAATTCAAGACGAATTGGAGATAAAAGCAAGTAAAAAGGGGAATGCTTTGAAGAAAGGAAGTTACACGGTTTTACAAACGGTCGTGTGAAGGAATCAAGAGACTACACGGTTAGGATACACGCCCGTGTATACGACCGTGTATCAGCGTGGAAGAGTTTGTAGGACAGATCAGTACACGGTTGGAATACACACCCGTGTAAACCAACCGTGCATAGGAAAACATTGAGGAGGACACATGGTTGAGTTACACACCCGTGTAGTCAATCGTGTATGAAGAACAAAGAAGCCAGAGGCATACACGGCTATTACAAACGGCCGTGTGGGATATACACGCCCAGAGTTCACTGAGTTAAAGAGATACACGGTTTGTATACATGCCCATGTATTATGACCGTGTATCTATCGAAGGAAGGATATCTTCAAATCGATTTTAAATCCTTCGTCCAAATTTGAAGGATATCTTCTACACATCAGAGAGGAAGCTACCCTAGGTATAAATAGTCGTCTTTGAAGAGAGAGAAAGGAGTTTTTGGAGGGAGAAAAACACGTACTGGAATTTTGGGGAGAACAACAGCAGCCAAAGGAATTTTCGAGCTTTAATTCCAGAAGGGTTTCACACATGGATTTGATTATTTCGTTTTGTTATTCTTTGAGAACCATGTGTAGCTAATTATATCGTACCCAAATCTTACAAAAGTCTGATTACTATGTGACATTGAGTTTATTGCAAAATTAATGACGATTGAGCATCTCTGATTTCATCCATGTTATTTATTATATATTGTTGATTTGATGTTTGGCCAGCATTAGATTACATTGATTTCGGATAAGTTGATTGGAAAATGTCTTGTTTGAATAGATCATACATCGGATGAAAAGGCTTGTATGCAATCTAGGGATAGAAAGCATAAGTTTTCCGTATTAGATTGAATGTAATGATTTAATCTAATTGAGGGTTGTGGTATAATCATGCAATTCTGATTGTTGTTAATAAAAGAGGGATCTTTGTTAATACGGTTAGGATTAGGAGTTAGTGATTTTGGAAGAAACATTAACTTAGTGTTAGATGCTCCGCGGATTAGAGATAATCAGTATTCATTAATTAGTTTTCTAAGGATTGAAGTTGCATAGTAATTAGATGAGTAGTAAGAGCGGGGTACGCGTTTGAACATTGAATTTGATAATTTAACTTATTGCTTGATATTCATTGATTTCATTTCTATTAGATAATTTAGTTTAATTTAGGTAATTTGGTTAAATCCATTCACCTCGAAATTGTGCGGTTGGATAGTCGGTTTGAGGTTAGTATTAGTACTTGCTGATCCTTGAGGAGACGATACCTGAATTCAACTCTATACTATTGTAATCGATAGGTGCACTTGCCTAATTGATCACAAGGAAGAGTCGGAGTACAAAGGATTTTTATTTGTGTGATTGCGATACATTCAACAAGTTTTTGGCGCCGTTGCCGGGGATCGGCGATATTAAGAACACTAAACGCTGACTAATCTGACCATTTCTTCTCTTATCATTTGTTATCCTTGGTTTTACTTTCTTATAAAGGGAACTAATTAAATTGGTTTTCTTTGCAGTTTATGACAAGGAGTTCTTCTTCTAAACTCCTTGAATTCGACCCAGAGATTGATCGGACAGTCAGAAGGAAATTAAAGAGTGCTGAACCTACTGTGAGTGAAGAGGAATTGCTGTTGAGCGAGAGTGAGAATTCAGTAGATAAGAACAGTCAATCAGTGAACAGCAGCGAATCTCATATTGAAGTAATGGCGGACGAACATAGGACAATGGTTCAGTACGCTAGGCCTACTTTGGGTAGTACCGGATCATGTATAGTGATGCCTGTAATAGAGGACAACAACTTTGAAGTCAAGGCCTCTACAATGAATATAATCCACAATCAATGCCAATTTGATGGATTACCTGACAAGGACCCCCATGCTCATATTCAGATGTTCTTAGACATCTGTGTTACCGTTAAACAGAACGGGGCGTCCGATGAGGCACTAAAGTTGCGTCTGTTTCCTTTCACTTTGAGAGGAAAAGCGAGGCAGTGGTTCAGTTCTTTAGACCAGAACTCTATCACGACTTGGACCCAGCTGGCGGAAACATTTTTGGACTATTACTTTCCGCCTTCTAAAACTGCCAGGTTGAGGAATGATATCACATCGTTCCTTCAGTTGGAAAATGAGCCACTCCATGAAGCTTGGTTGCGATTTAAGGACTTGCTTAGGCGGTGCCCACACCACCAAATGCCTAACTGGTTGCAAGCCTCAACTTTCTATAATGGGCTTGACTATCCGACGCGACAAACCATCGATGCTGCTGCTGGTGGCACACTTGATGTCAAGACCCCTGAAGAGACTTTAGAATTGTTTGAGAACATGGCCAAGAACAACCATCAATGGAGAAATGCCAGAGCAAGACCGAGAGTGGCAGGTGTTCATGAAGTGGATATGATGACCACCATTGCGGCAAAGGTCGATGCTCTAGCTAGAAAGGTCGATGGGATGGCAATATCTGCACCACCCCTATATTCATCAACCGATTCATCAGTTGATTTCATGGCTCAAGGGACTACAGAGCAGATTGATTATGTAGGTAACCCTACAAGGCCTCAGAACAACCCTTACAGCAACACCTATAATCCGGGTTGGCGCAATCACCCCAATTTTTCATGGAGTAATCCACAAATCCCTCGGGGCAATGCACCTGCACCGGGATTCCAAAGGCTTCCTCCACCACCTCTTCCAGAAAAGAAGTCCAATCTAGAGGACATGATCTCCAAGTTCATCCAAACATCTTAGCAACACCAACAATATACAGAGGCAGCTCTAAGGAATCATGAGGCGTCCATTCATAACTTGGAAACTCAGGTGGGTCAGATAGCAAAATTGCTTTCAGAAAGACCGCAAGGATCCTTACCTGGAAACACCGAACCCAATCCTCGGGAACAGGTAAAGGCAGTGACTCTAAGGAGCGGTAAGGAGTTGCAATTTGACACTATTGGAGTGAAAGGGGTTGCGCCTGAAAAAGGGGTTGAGAAGAAAGAAGAAGGGGGTGCTGAGAAGGAACATGGGGCTGAGGAGATCAAAGAGAAAGAGTGTGTTCAAGGGAAAGTTAAAGCATCCGCTGTTCAGCCATACAAGCCCCCAATTCCGTATCCGGGACGTCTGAAAAAGGATAAGGATCAAGAGCACTTCGGTAAGTTTCTAAACTTGTTTAAACAATTACATATCAACATACCGTTTGTGGAAGCTCTTGCGCAGATGCCCAGGTACACGAAATTCCTGAAGGATTTGCTCTCGAATAAGAAACGGTTGGAAGATATCTCTACTGCAGTTGTTGGAGCTGAGTGTTCGGCGATTTTGCAAAACAAGTTGCCCAAGAAGCTCAAGGATCTGGGTAGTTTCACTATTCCATGCTTAATAGGTGAACTACCGATGGAGAGAGCTTTGGCGGATCTCGGGGCGAGCATAAACCTGATGCCATACTCATTGTTCAAGCAACTGAACTTGGGAGAGCCAAAGCAAACGAGGATGAGTCTGCAACTGGCAGATCGATTGATCAAGTTCCCTAGAGGAATCATTGAGGACGTCCTGGTTAAGGTAGAAAACTTTATCTTCCCTATTGATTTTGTAATCCTTGATATCAATGCAGATGTGGAGGTCCCACTGATCTTAGGACGACCATTTTTGGCCACTGCAAGAGCTGTGATTGATGTGGCGGATGGAAGATTAGTTTTGAGAGTGGGGGAGGATGAACTAGTGGTGAGAATCCCAGCAGCACTGAAACAAACTTTGAACGCCGACGATACATGTTATGCTATAGATTGTGTTGACAGGTCGGTAATGAGTGTTATGCAAGAGTTGATGTGTAGAGATCCTCTTGAACTGAGTTTGATAGTGGATGATGATGAAGTGAGTGAAAATGTGGAGATCCAAAATGTGAAAGCTCATCTGAGAGCTTGTGAGGAAGTAGTTTGTAGAAAGGGGTTTGAGAAGATTGGGGTTAGTGAGGACGGAAGATTGAAACCGACGGTTGAGGAACCTCCAGAACTTGAGTTGAAGCAACTCCTTGAGTACCTTGAATATGCCTTTTTGGAGGCCGACTTTAAACTCCCTATCATTATTTCAGCTGGTCTGACAAGGGAGCAAAGGGATAGCTTACTAAGGGTCTTGAAGGAGCACAAGAGTGCTCTTGCTTGGAAGATATCTAATATAAAGGGTATTAGTTCTTCGTTTTGCACCCATAAGATCCTGTTGGAGGAGGATTTCAAACCCGTGGTGCAACCTCAAAGAAGGTTAAACCCTAACATGAAAGAAGTGGTCAAGAAAGAGGTGATTAAGCTCTTAGATGCAGGGTTTATCTACCCTATTTTCGACAGTTCTTAGGTAAGCCCGGTACAAGTAGTACCCAAGAAAGGGGGGATGACTGTGGTCCCCAATGAAAGGAATGAATTGATACCCATGAGAACTGTTACGGGATGGCAAGTGTGCATCGATTATAGACGGCTGAATGAGGCAACTCGCAAGGATCACTTCCCCCTCCCTTTTGTGGATCAAATGCTAGAGCGGTTAGCAGGACATCTATACTACTATTTTTTAGACGGTATGTCGGGATATTTTTAGATCCAAATCGCTCCTGAGGACCAAGAAAAGAATACCTTTACCTGTCCCTACGATACTTTCGCATATAGGCGCATGCCTTTTGGGTTATGCAACGCACCGGCTACGTTTCAGCGGTGTATGTTAGCCATCTTTGAGGATTTGGTAGAGGACATTATGGAAGTCTTTATGGACGATTTCTCCGTCTTTGGTGATTCCTTTGATTTTTGTCTCAATAATTTAGAGAGAGTGTTGATTCGATGTGAAGAGACAAATCTGGTTTTGAATTGGGAGAAATGTCACTTCATGGTGAAGGAGGGTATTGTTCTAGGCCATAAAATTTCTCATAGAGGAATCGAAGTGGATAGTGCTAAGGTGGACACAATTGCAAAACTTCCACCACCTTCTTCAGTAAGAGCCATTCGGAGTTTCCTTGGGCATGCTGGCTTTTATAGAAGGTTTATTAAGGACTTCTCTAAAATAGCCCGTCCGTTGACACGGTTATTAGAAAAGGACATACCTTATGAATTCACCAATGAATGCCTTCAAGCATTCAATAAGCTTAAGGAATTATTGACCAAAGCACCTATCATGGTGGTTCCTGATTGGGATCTTCCTTTTGAATTAATGTGTGATGCAAGTGATTTTGTTGTTGGAGCGGTTTTGGGACAAAGGAGGGATAAGCACTTTCAGCCTATTTATTATGCTAGTAAGACCCTCACAGGTGCTCAAGAGAACTATACCACGATCGAAAAGGAACTTCTTGCTGTAATTTTTGCTTTTGACAAGTTTCGGTCTTATTTAATTTTATCTAAGGTAATTGTTTACACTGACCATTCAGCTCTTAAGTTTTTATTATCTAAGACAGATGCCAAACCGCGACTCATTCGGTGGATATTGCTTCTCCAAGAATTCAATTTGGAGATTAGGGATAAAAAGGGAGTGGAGAATCTAGCTGCTGATCATCTTTCTCGATTGGAGAACCCGCATTTGGAGAATTTGGATGAAGATGAGATTGATGATGCTTTTCCAGAGGAAGGACTTTATCAGATTAACGAGGTAAGTGACACTTCTGACCCTTGGTTTGCTGATTTTGCTAACTATTTTGTTTGCAAAGTACTCCCTAGTGACAAAACGCCTCAGCAAAAGAAGCAGTTCTTTGCTGAGTTAAAGCACTATTTTTGGGAGGAACCATTCTTGTTTCATGTTTGTGCAGATCAAGTGATTAGACGATGTGTAACCGAGCAAGAAGGGCAAGAGATTTTGAAGCACTGTCACACCGGGCCAACTGGCGGTCATTATAGTGTGAATCGGACTGCCTACAAGGTTTTGGAATCCGGATTTTATTGGCCAAGTATATTCAAAGACTCCTTCAGTTTTGTGAAGACATGTGACAGGTGCCAACGTGTGGGTAGTATATCAAAACGTGATGAGATGCCCCAGAACTTCATTTTGGAGTGTGAGATCTTTGACGTGTGGGGGATCGATTTCGTAGGCCCTTTCCCAAATTCTTTTGGGAATAAGTATATACTCGTGGCAGTGGATTATGTGTCCAAATGGGTAGAAGCCCACGCTTTGCCCACTAATGATGCCAAAGTAGTGGTGAAATTTTTAAAGAAACTTTTTTCTAGGTTTGGAGCACCACGGGCTTTAATTAGTGATAGGGGAACACATTTCTGTAATGTGCAATTGGAGAAAGTGCTGAAGTGGTATGGAGTCACCCATAGATTAGCAACCCCCTATCATCCTCAGATGAGTGGTCAAGTGGAAGTTTCAAATCGTGAACTCAAAAGAATTCTAGAGAAGACAGTGGAGCACCACCGAAGGGACTGGTCGGAAAAACTAGACGATGCATTGTAGGCCTACAGGACTGCATTCAAAACTCCTTTGGGTACCACTCAATACCGACTAGTGTTTGGGAAAGCTTGCCACCTGCCAGTGGAGTTGGAACATCAAGCCTTTTGGGCTATGCGTACTCTCAACATGGATCTAGAAGCAACTGGAAAACAGAGGAAGTTTCAGTTGAACGAACTCGATGAATGGCGCGCGATGGCCTATGACAACATGCGCATTTATAAAGAGAAGGTGAAGAGGTATCACGACCAGCGGATTCATCATCCGAAACAATTCCGTGAGGGAGATCACGTTCTCTTGTTCAACTCGTGGCTGAAACTTTTTCCGAGCAAGTTGAGATCGAGATGGTCTGGACCATTCAAAGTACACAAAGTCTTTCCCCATGGAGCTGCGGAATTGGAACACCCGGATGGGCACACTTTTAAGGCAAATGGATAGCGCTTGAAGCTATATTTTGGGACTCAAGAGGAGAAAGAGGGACAAGAGGAGTTTAGACTCCACCCTCTGGTGACTTAATCAGAAGGAGCTTCAATTCGTCGAGCAAATGACGTTAAACAAAAGCGCTTGATGGGAGGCAACCCATGCAATTAGGTAAGTTTCATTTTTGTTTTGAGTTATCACCATATTTGTTTTTTCTTTTTCCAAGGTTTTGCAGAGGAATATTTATGAAGAAGCTTTTTGAGGAGATGGATTTCAAGAAATAATCAAGAGAAGGAAAATTTTAACCTTCATGAGACATACGGATGACATACACGGGCGTGTATCACGCCCGTGTAGCGAGAACGACAACCCACAGAGTAATACACGGTCAAGAAACACGCCCGTGTGTCCTGACCGTGTATGAGAGGTAATGTTGAACAAGGTAGACACGGCTAAGGGAAATGGCCGTTTATCCAATCCGTGTATGGGGAGCGAGCCACAGAGGAACACACGGTCCGGAAACACGGGCGTGTGTCCGACCGTGTATGAGAGGTAAGTTTTCTAAGTAGAAGTCAGAGGGGTACACGGTTGTATAACACGGCCGTGTGTTATACCCGTGCTTCCAAGCTCAGGCCTATACACGGGCGCATTACACGCCCGTGTATCGGGACCGTGTGTGTTCGGGTATTTATACCCTTTTTGAAAACCGTACCCCACATTTTCAGTACACTCTCATCTACAGATCTTTTCTCTCTATACACCATTTACTTTCCATTCCCTTGTTGGTTTCCCTCTTCCATTGCTTTGACAAGGTAAGATCTCTCTCATTCTTTTTCCTTTCTCTTGCTTCCCTCTCTATTTTCTCACTCACGGTTAGATTTCCATGTGAATGTGGCGTGTTATGACATGTTGAGGATAATGAAACCTTAGGGCTTTTATTTATCTGAGTATGGATGGTGTTTTTCATGCGATTTATGAAGTTTTTCCATTCTCCATTGCTCGATCGCTGTTTGGATTAGAAAATCTAGGGTTTTGAACTGTTCATGCGTGCTCCTTTGTGATTGGAACGTATTTTGGATTGCATGCTGAAGGGATTTTTGCTTTAAATACCATTAGTACATGTGATTGATGATTCTCTCGTAATTTCTTGCAATACACGGCCGTTTATGAGTTGTTTTTCAAATTTTGGCGGGGATTTTCTGATATACACGGCTACAATACACTCCCGTGCCCAAGAACCGTGTATGATACTGCGAATCTTAATTTTGATGATTTTGCGTGCTTCCGTGATGCTAATGGTGGAGTTCCTTGTTTGCGATGTGGTTATTTGATGTATTACCTACGGGCTTTGCTTGTTTTACACCCTTTTTATTCTTGGTATGATCAGGTTCTGCTTATTTCCCTTAACAAAATTCCACGCGTCAAGACTGTTGCTCAAAAGAAGAAAAGAAGCCGATCCGAAACAGGTAGTTCAAGCCAATTCGAAGCTCTTCGATACCCGGTAAATATTCGAGAGAAGGATAAAGAAATTCTTGCTCTATATAAGTCGAAAAAGGTCATCAAACCTAATGTGGTGTTGGACTGGGACGTTTTGAGAAGATTTGGGTTAGTCCAACAATTTGAGAGGCTCTTAGCTGACCGAGCCTGGTTTCACCTGTTCATGATCGAAGGAGACTTATATGAGGAGTTAATTCTTACTTTCTTAGCCACCTTCAAGATTTCAAGTACAATGAATGCTGGTGTAAGAAACGAAGTTGAGTTTCTGGCCCAAGGTGAGTACCATAAGATATCCATGACTGAGTTCATAGAGGCTATGGGTATCTATGATGAGGGTTTTCTTCAAACCCCTGAGTTTTGCGCCCTTCCGGTTTCATGGGGCCTAGCGAATTCTTTCTCTTTATGGACTCGGTATGGTATTGGTGCCTACAGTGCCTCTCACACCAAGGCCTCTCAACTGAGAGATAGAGTACATCATATCCTCCATTACATTATGGCTCGCTCTACCACTGGTAGGATCGATTCAGAGGGCATTGTTAACGCCAAAGACTTATTCCAGTTGTGGGCCATGCATATTGGAACCCGCGTCAATGTGGGTGTTTTTGCCGCTTTTTGTCTTCAGCGCCAGGCAGAGAAAGGACCGAAAGGGGTTTTCCTAGGTGCTCTAATTATTAGAATTTTGAAAAATCTGGGTCTATTCCCACTTCGAGCACCTAGTGATTTCATTGGGCGATCTCTAAAGCTTAAGGCTAGGATATTAAGCGATTGGAATTTCCACCCAATTGACACTGGCGCTGAAGAGGAGATAAGGGAAGAGGAAGGAAAGGAACCACAACTGCAGGCTGAACCATCCATCAATGTGCAGATGCTAGAGATGGTTTCTCATCTATCGCGTGATGTGGGAGAAATAAAGAAAAGCCAGAAGATGATGAAGCAGAAGATCACTAAGATGGAAAAACGGCAGAAGGGACTGAAGAAGTTTTTAATCGATTGCTTCACCAAGCTTGGTGAGAAGTTAGACATTCAGTTCTCTTCTTGTGCCAGCTCCAGCGAAGAAGACGTGATCCCTCCCGAACCGATCAGCCGACAGTGGCATACTGAGGGAGGATCGTCGTCTACTCCACCTGCTCCATCAGAGGAAAGCCCCCACAGACCAGGCAAGGAGCGAATGGTTGTTGAGGAAAACTCCGATGATGAAGACTCTTTGTCTGAGAAGGATGATGACTGATTTTTCCTAACTATTTGCTAACTTGTCTGTCTAACCCTAAATTGTTTCTATTAACTATTTGCTGTGACTTTGATTATCTGTGATAAACTTTGATGATATTGACCTGTGCTTATTTGTTTTGGTGATACTCATTTCTTTTAGTTTCTCTTTTAGTGTGTTTTGTTTTTAGGATTTTATTTACCACCATTTAGCCTTTCGCTGGTGCGGATTGCATGTCGAAAGCTGATGATCTCCGAAGGATGATTCGAGGATTTTGCACTTGCATAAAGTTTCCCTTGTGAATGACTTGCCACTTATAGATTTCAGGGGAGTTTCCCTTTTCTTTCTCCTTTTATTTTCCTTGTTTCTATTTTCTTTCTTTCGTGTACTTTGTGGGCAGACATTGGGGACAATGTCTGATTTTAAGTGTGGGAAAGGGAATAGAAAGAACAGAAAGATATTACAAGAGCAATGAACTTATGCACTTTTAAATGCTCAATTTCCCTTGTTTAAGTAACATTTGGAAGCTTAATGATGATGAGAAATAGTTTCTCAGAAAACATAAAATTCCACTTGTATAGGCAGCTATTTCATGGAAAATTTTTCGAATTTTGCATTATTCTCTTATTTTGTATTCTCTTTACCTTTTTAGAGTTATAGTATGGTATCCATGTGAGGGAGACTTACTTGTTATTTAGGCTTTCATTTCAGAATTAGGATTTGATTTTACGATCTTGAATGAAGGAACAAGTGATACTTATAGTTTGGTGATTTTCCCCTACAAAAATAATGGAATAGAACACAAATTTGGAGTAATTTGATGAAAAAAAAAATGATGAACAATAACAAATAGTTCAGAAGTGGATCTCATTGACTCGAGTAATTAAGTCCGAGGGGTGCCCTTTCGGGGGAATAACATCTATTGACTTGGGTGATGAACTCGGGATCATTGGCCGAAAGCTCACTACAAGGGTTATGAGTAAAATCCGAGAAAAATGAACTAAATGAGGTTTTAAATTAGAATATTTGGATTCGAGTGGTAGAGGTTCAAAGGGGTATCTTAAAACCTAGTAGCTTAAGATCGTCTGGTCTGGGACATACTGGCCAAGGAAACCACTCTTATTCACTGAAAAAAAAAAAAGAAAGAAAGAAAGAAATTGATTAGTTAATTCAACCCGAACAAGTAAATCCGAGGGATGCCCTCTATGCTTGAGGGGATAACGTCTATTAACTTGGGTGACGAGCCCGGGATTATCGATTAAAAGTTTGTTACATGGGTTAATTGACTAAGAAAAGGTACTAAAAGGTTGAATTTCCAATCCAAAAAGGGGAAAAAGATCCAGGAAATAAATGGATGTATATGCCTGAGTTCTATGATTATAAGTCTGATCTTAACTTTAAGATTTTTGGTTAAATGATAAAGGGTAAAAGTTTCACTTACTTGGATTAATACTGGAAATCTACTATTGGTATTTTGAATACAAGTGCTTGATAAGATTGAGTGATAAGAAAGGCGAATTGTGGAAAATGGTGGCTATCCTGGTATAAAGTGGGGTTAATGATTGAATTTCTTTCTGAGTTTTAAGAATTCTGAGAATTGAGACTTCCATATGTGTAATTTGCTTGAGGACAAGCAAGTGCTTAAGTGTGGGGAAATTTGATAAATCTATTTTAACTCTTATAATTGGAGATGATTAAGTCAATTTTTGAGATAATTGGGCATGAAAATATAAGATTATGATGCTTAAATGATTTATATTTCATGTTTAGGTATGGAAAAGGAGGATTCGATGAAAAGTATTGAAATTCAAGACGAATTGGAGATAAAAGCAAGTAAAAAGGGGAATGCTTTGAAGAAAGGAAGTTACACGGTTTTACAAACGGCCGTGTGAAGGAATCAGGAGACTACACGGTTAGGATACATGCCCGTGTATACGACTGTGTATTAGCGTTGAAGAGTTTGTAGGATAGATCAGTACACGGTTGGAATACACACCCGTGTAAACCAACCGTGTATAGGAAAACATTGAGGAGGACACACGGTCGAGTTACACACCTGTGTAGTCAACCGTGTATGAAGAACAAAGAAGCTAGAGGCATACACGGCTATTACAAATGGCCGTGTGGGATATACACGCCCAAAGTTCATTGAGTCAGAGAGATACACGGTTTGTATACACGCCCATGTATTATGACCGTGTATCTATCGAAGGAAGGATATCTTCAAATCGATTTTAAATCTTTCGTCCAATTTTGAAGGATATCTTCTACACATCAGAGAGGAAGCTACCCTAGGTATAAATAGTCGTCTTTGAAGAGAGAGAAAGGAGTTTTTGGAGGGAGAAAAACACGTACTGGAATTTTGGGGAGAACAACAGCAGCCAAAGGAATTTTCGAGCTTTAATTCTAGAAGGGTTTCACACATGGATTTGATTATTTCGTTTTGTTATTCTTTGAGAACCATGTGTAGCTAATTATATCGTACCCGAATCTTACGAAAGTCTGATTACTATGTGACATTGAGTTTATTGCAAAATTAATGACGATTGAGCATCTCTGATTTCATCCATGTTATTTATTATATATTGTTGATTTGATGTTTGGCCAGCATTAGATTACATTGATTTCGGATAAGTTGATTGGAAAATCTCTTGTTTGAATAGATCATACATCAGATGAAAAGGCTTGTATGCAATCTAGGGATAGAAAGCATAAGTTTTCCGTATTAGATTGAATGTAATGATTTAATCTAATTGAGGGTTGTGGTATAATCATGCAATTCTGATTGTTGTTAATAAAAGAGGGATCTTTGTTAATACGGTTAGGATTAGGAGTTAGTGATTTTGGAAGAAACATTAACTTAGTGTTAGATGCTCCGTGGATTAGAGATAATCAGTATTCATTAATTAGTTTTCTAAGGATTGAAGTTGCATAGTAATTAGATGAGTAGTAAGAGCGGGGCACGCGTTTGAACATTGAATTTGATAATTTAACTTATTGTTTGATATTCATTGATTTCATTTCTATTAGATAATTTAGTTTAATTTAGGTAATTTGGTTAAATCCATTCACCTTGAAATTGTGTGGTTGGATAGTCGGTTTGAGGTTAGTATTAGTACTTGTTGATCCTTGAGGAGACGATACCTGAACTCAACTCTATACTATTGTAATCGATAGGTGCACTTGCCTAATTGATCGCAAGGAAGAGTCGGAGTACAAAGGATTTTAATTTATGTGATTGCGATACATTCAACAGCTTCCACCACGGCTAGATCCCAAGCCATGCCGTCCTCTAGTTGATGTTCCACAATTTCTCATCCTTGTTTAGTATATGGCACGGCTTCCATCATAGCTTCCACCATGGTTTCCACCACGACTGACACCACGGCTTCTACCATGGCCGTATCACAAGCCGTGTCTCTCTCCTTCTCATGCAGTGTATAGCACGGCTTGTACCACGGCCATATCTCCAACCGTGCCTCCTTCTAGACAGATACACGGCTGTGTACTTCAACCGTATATTTTCCTGTTGATTCAAAACCAAGTACACGGTCGTGTACTTCAACTACACGCCTATGTGCTTTCCTCCGGCGGTGTAAATCTTTGTCTTTGATCCAAGTTGTAGATGACTTCTCTAATATACTTGAATTAGTACCCTTGACTCCATTTAACTTGATTTATCACCATAATAAAATTAAGTACCATTTCCTTATGATTTCTATAAAATCAATAATAAATTAACACAATTCATACTATAAAGATTGAGTATAAAATGGCTCTATCAAATTCCCCCACACTTAAACTCTTGCTTGTCCTCAAGCAATTGAATCAAATCAATTGAGAAATCTGTCATAGATTATACGAACTTTCTTTTCATCATTCCAAGCATCTATTCATTTGTAATTCATGACTTGTAATTTTAATGTCTACTACTTCAACCAAACTAGTTTCCTGCGATCAAATTACTATGGACAAAATTTAATAGCTAATCTAAACAAAACAAACTTTAATCCTCATGTTTAGCAAAATAATTTTTATTCCAAAAGTAAATACTTAATCCAATAAGGAAAAACACCCAATTAAACTTCATTAGATATTAGCAAGTATATAATCCTTGTAACATAAAATAAAAGCATATGGTATCAACTCTTTCCATAGATTTTCTCCCTTTTTATTATAAGTCTTGTTTCATTCAATGAATGTTTACATTCATGTTCTTTTGATTTAATCAAGCATCTATTTTGATGGGTTTTTGCTCGCTTCTTTTCATGAACTTTCGCCTTTTTCGCCCTTATCGTTATAGTGAGTTCATTGAGTCGGCACATCCCGAGCTCGTCACTCAAGTGACCGGGTTTTAAGATACCCCTACGGACTCTTCCTCACTCTAACATTCAAGTTTAAATATGATGGACGATCTGACCGTTCTAAACAAGTTTAAACCTCTACTCAATCCTAGCTTACGATCAGTTCTCAGGCAAGTGTACCTATCGACTAGCAGTATAGCATAGGAGTACAGGTATCGATCCCACGAAGACTTATAAGTACTAGTACTAACGATTCTCCTACTATCTAACCTCTCACTATTGATGATCTCAACTATCCTAATTATTGCCTAAACTTGAAAGAGACAAATAAAATGAACAAAGTAAATGTATTCAAACACTCCCTTAATTAATTCAATGATTTAAACAAACCCTGCCCAAGACCCACCCCTGATTCTCATGCAGCTTTTATTCAATTCCAACCTTTCCAATGATTAATACCCAATCTTTGATCTGCGGAGTTTCTTACACTAGATTAGAGTCTTTCTCAAGATCAATAATCCCTAATCCTAATTAAGCCAATTAAGATCTCTCTTCAATTAACATAATCAAGATTGCAATAGAATTCTAGGACTCTCAATTGAACCAGACCGCAATGACCTTGTTCAATACAGAAGACCTCCTATAACCTATCTCTAGGATTACAAGGGGTCTTTTTATTCATGCAAGATCTACTCTATTACCGATTTCTCAATCTTAATAACAGAGATATAATTCCATCCTAATATTGCGCACATATCAAGATGAATAAACTATAATTGCAACATGAACAAACTCAAAGAATAGAATTAAATTATTGAACATCAACAATTCTGTCACATGATACTCAGGGGTTTCTCAAGGGAATGGGTATGAAACAATTAGCCACTCATGAATCTAATAAGAAGAGCAAAACATAAAATAATTGAGTCCATAAAGAAAATTCAAACACGAAATATGTTGGCTTCCAATCCGAAACTATTCTGGCAACAGCTCCTAGCCGCAGCTTCTCTTCTCTAGGGTTTCTCTTATGCCGCCTCCTCTCTTTCTCTCATTAGGGTTGTTCTATTTATACTTCTTAAGGCATGACCGAGCATCTTCAGCTGGAAAGATACGATTGTATCTTTCCTTTTCCAAGTGAATCTCGTCAAGTGAATAACAGTCGCCTGGCACGCCCAACAGAACAGCCAAATTTCAAACCGTGTCTCGCTTTGGTCGCAAATATGTAACTCGTCAATCTTGCTCAGTGTTTGACACGGCTAGGAGAACGGCCAGATTTCAAACCGTGTCTCCCTCTGGTCGCAAATATGTAACTCCTCAATCTTGCTCAGTGTTTGGCATGGCTAGCAGCACTACTATCAACACAGCTAGATGCACGGCTAGAGGTACGGCTAGATTATAACCCGTGCCACGTTCTAGAGCTTTCCACTTCTTCGTAGCGTCTACCACAGCTTCAAACACACCCATATCACGAGCCGTGCTTCCTTTCCAAGTGACGCTTTCATCTTCAGGTGTGCCCACGGTTCAAGACACGGCCGTGGCTTTCCACGTGTTGCCCATGAGTAACTTTAACTTGATCTTTTAAGCTTCAATTATGCTCCTTTTGTGATCTTTCTCCTTCTCTTTGGTGTTATACCCTGAAACATGTATTTTCATCTGTTAAGTACCAAATCCACATTGATTTTATTCAAAAGATTATACAAATTCATTCTTACTGCCCATGATTTACAAGGGTTAATTTACTCTTATCAGAATACTCTTAACTCAATTACTTGAATCATTGGAGTAATGGCTATGCTTGATTTTTTTTTTCACTAAGTGTTATAACAAACAACTTCAAAGAGTATACAGTAGCTAATATAACCTAGAAGTAAACTTGTTTATTTTTCACTTAGGGACTCGACTTACTATTAGAATTCCAATTTTAAACCTAAATATAAGGTAAATTTGTTTCTTAAAGATTTCACTACTTAATTTTAACCAAGTATTCTAATCACAGCAGTAGGTGAGTAAAGCATTTGAACAAGTCAATTTCACATTTTGTAGATGCTTATTACAACATTTAGTACAATCTTCAGATTTCATGATAATTTTGAAAATATTTAGCTTAAAATTGCTTAAGGACAAACAAACAAAGTATGGAGCACTTCTCTACTCTCTATAGTTTATTATCCTCTCCCCTACACTTAGCTTAAACAGTGTCCTCACTGTTTCTAATTCAACACAATTGAAGAGGAATTAACAACACAAGGCACATTAGAGAATAAGAGAAAGGAAATACTGGTACTTCCCTGGTATTGGAGTTCTCCCCTTAAGCTCTGGAAAGTGGCATCTACGTACATGTATCTTTGCTGCAGCTGATCCGAAGATTTCAAAACTACACTAAAATCAAAACAAAACTAAAACAAACCAAAATTAAAGCAAAACAAAACTAAAACACTTTTTTTTTTTTTTTGACATGGGTTGCCTCCCATGAAGCGCCTTTCTTTAACGTCTTTGGCTAGACATTCCAGGCTAGATGTTCGGATGAGGATCTTGATTCCAGCTGGGGTGCCTGTGGTAATGGGTTAATAACATCCGCAACAAAAATAGGAGAGATATTGTTAGGATGTTTCATGGCATCATAAATGTTAAATTTAATCACTTCACCATCAAATTCTATAGTGAGGGTGCCATCATTTACATCAATTTTCGTTTTAGAAGTCTTAAGGAATGGTCGCCCTAATAATATCAGTGATGAAGGATTTGAATCACTATCGTCCATGTCAAGCACATAAAAATCAGCAGGAAAAACCAACCCATTGACTTGAACTAAAACATCCTCTAAAACTCCCTCAGGATAAACATTGGACCTATCAGCAAGTTGAACAATAATACATGTTTCCTTTAAAGGACTAACATTTAAACTTTGATAAACCGATAAAGGCATGACATTAATAGAAGCTCCTAGATCACACATGGCTTTAGCAATTTCAAGACTACCTATTTTGCAAGGAATGGTGAACATACCCGGATCCTTACATTTAGGAGGAATCTTCTTCTGGATAATAGCTGAAACATTTTCACTCACACTAATCTTTTCATTGCCTTTCAGCTTCCTTTTGTTAGTGCACAAGTCCTTGAGGAATCTAGCATAACGCGGTATTTGCTTAATTGCATCAAGTAAAGGAATATTTACCTCGACTTTGCGAAACGTTTCCAAAATCTCTTTTTCTTCCACTTCGTTCTTGGATTTCGCCAATCTGGAGGGGAAAGGAGGTAGTATCGATGTGACCTTTGATGGCTCGACTAGGGACCTTCTAATCTGGTTGTCCTACTGGCTCGGAGTTGGAGTCTCTTTCTCAGTCTCTTCCTCAGGATTAGATAGGTGTCCTTTTTCATCTGACCCCTGCAATTCTGTTCCACTTCTCAAGGTAATTGCATTGACGCTTTGCTTTGGATTTGTGATAGTTTGAGAAGGCAACTTACCTTGAGTTTCTAACCTATTGATAGCAGAAGCAAGTTGGCTTACCTGATTCTCCAAGTTCTGAATGCTCTGCTTTGTTTCCTCCTGAAATTGTTTGGTATTAATAGCTAGAGACTTAACAATATCCTCAAGGGGCATACCTGAAGTGGAAGGAGCTTGGGGCACTTGGTGTGATGGCGTAGGCTGGAATTGTTGGGCATGTTGAGGGTTGTTGCCATATCTGAAGTTAGGATGATCCCTCCATCCGGGATTGTAAGTATTTGAATAGGGATCATACATCCTTTGTGGCTGTCCTGGGAATCCGCCTACAGCATTAGCATGTTCATGGTTGTCATCTTGCAATGTGGGGCACATGCAGGTCGGATGATTAGGAGCAGCGCAAATTCCACAAGCCTTTACCTGCTGCGTTTTTCCAAGAGCCAACTGCTGCACAAGAGAGGTAAGATTAGAAATTTGATGTTCAAGGTTAGACACATTTACCTCATTTACCTTCCTTGAAGATGTATCATGCCTATACCCAAATTGTTGTGAATTGGCAGCCATGATGGAGATCAATTCCCTAGCTTGACCGGGGGTTTTGTTTACTATGGCGCCTCCACTTGCAGCATCCATCATCTTCCTTTCCATCGGAAGCAAGCCTTCATAGAAGTATTGGATGAGAAGTTGCTCAGATATTCCATGTTGTAGGCAGCTAGCGCACAATTGCTTGAACCTTTCCCAATATTCATGAAGAGTCTCGGTATCCCTCTGTTTTATGCTACAAATTTCTCTTCTTATACCAGCGGCTCTGGATGCGGGGAAGAATTTGTCCAAGAAGAGTCTGACCATGTCCGTCCACGTGGTTATAGAACCTGGAGGCAAATAAAACAACCAATCTTTAGCTTTAGTACTTAAAGAAAATGGGAAAGCACGTAACTTAATTTGATCGTCGGTTATTCCATGCGGCCTCATGCTAGAACACACTATATGAAACTCTTTTAAATGCTTATGAGGATCTTCATTCTCAAGACCATGAAAGGTGGGTAGCAGATATATCAATCCAGATTTCAATTCGAATTCAACGGCTAATTCGGGATAGTGTACGCAAAGTGGTTGTTGATTCACATCCGGTGCAGCCAGTTCTCGCAATGTTCTCTCGGGATTAGCCATTTCGTCTTCTTCTGATGAATCAAGGGATGAATCAGATAAATCCGATGCAAAGTTCTGTCTAGAGGATGATCTAGCTTCTTATCGTAGCTTCTTTAGAGTCTTCTCAATCTCCGGATTATACGTTAGTTCACCTATCTGAGAAGAACAAGTCATACAAGAATAGAAATAAATTTGACACCAATCCCCAGCAACGGCGCCAAAATTTGATGGGTGTCGAATCGAACAAAAATAAAACCTACTCCTAGACAATTATATGATTTGCATATAGTGGTGAGTAGGGTCGAATCCACAGAGATTGGTAAAGATATTTCTATTCAAATACAACAATAAGGAAATGAAAAATGGGGGGTTTTGTTTGTGAATCAAATAAAGTAAAGCAAGGTAAGAAAATTGTGTATTGATAAAAAGCCTAGCCAAAGGAATCAAGATAGTTTAATTCTAGGAATTGATCATCGATGCAAATATCACCTATCCTTAGTTCTAGATAAATTGGTTATGGTTATTAACAAGCTCTAACAACCTATCTCTCTTTACTTTCTCGATAACCTCCAACAAGCGCTTCGAATTATTTCCCTTATTGATTAGACAATCCCTCAGACAAGCGCTTAGGATTTAATCTATCAATAGCATTAAAATCTAGAGAGACCACCAATTCATGCCAGTAGATTATAAGATAACCTATTTAAACATGATCATACACCTCCATAACATGAATTCGATCATCTATTCTTATAACCAAACATGTTATCGTGTCACTAAGACTAGAACAATCAAACAATTACGGATTTGACGTGTTAGTTGACAATATATTATCTTGCTAATTAAGTAGAAGAGCTCTATTCATACCAATCAACAAAATAATAATGACAAAACAATCAGAAGATATATGAATACCCAAAAACAAAGAATAGAATAAATACAAGTCAATTAGACCTCACAATTCGTGGAGAATTAAACATCTATGACCCTTTGGCTAGAAAAGTAGCTTAGCCACTCATGTTCATAAAAAAAACGAAAATAAAAAGTAAAGACATAATGAACCCGGATAGCTTGCTCTGCCTCCGGCCTCCCTTCTTGTTTCCCAGATCAAAGGTAAAAAGTTTGAAAGAAAAATTCAAGATTGTCTTAACCCTCTAGGGTTGGTTCTATTTATAATGTTTGAGGGATGGCATGTGATCTTTTGCTAGCAAGATACGAAGATATCTTTCCTTTTCCAAGTAGATTTCGAGAAGTGAAGATTCGTCCGCTTGGCACGCCCTACCACACGGCCGTGGGTAAAGCCGTGCCATCCTCTGTGCATATTCTTCAAGTTTTCATCCACGCCCAGTGTGTACCACGGTCCAACACACGGCCAGATTTAAAACCGTGCCATCCTCTGCCTATGTTCAACAAGTCTTCATCCTCGTCCAGAGTGTGCCACGGTCTACACCACGGTTAGACTTCAAGCCGTGCCTTCATCTGTCAAAGTTCCATAAGTTCTTCTTCTTGGCACGTCTAGCTTCCACCACGGCTTCAAGCAGGGTTTGATCCACGGCTTCCACCACGGCCGTTCCCTAGACCGTGTCACGCCTTCTCCTCATGCAATGTGTAGCACGGTGTAAAACATGGCCAAATCTCCAACCGTGTTTCATTCTAGAGATGTAATTCTTTTGTCTTGATCCAAGTTGTAGATGACTTCTCTAATTTACTTGAATTAACATCCTTGACTCCATTTTACCTGATTTATCACCATGATTAGAATTAAGTACCATTTCCTTATGATTTCTATAAAATCAATAATAATTTAACACAATTTATACTATAAGAATTGAGTATAAAATGGCTCTATCAGTAGACCTATTGTAAGTGAACTCAAAAATAAGAAGACATAAGTCCCAATCAATAAGATTCTTGCCAACCATTGCTTTGAGTAAATTTCCAAGCATACGGTTAACGACTTCTGTTTCTCTATCTATCTATAGATGGTAAGAGGTATTGTACATAAGATTAATACCTAGTCTTCTCCATAATGTCTTCCAAAAGAAACTAAGAAACTTAATGTCTCTGTTTGACACTATGCTATGTGGGACTCCATGCAATTTGACAATTTCCTATACAAAAATGTTAGCAATAAAATGGGATTCTATCATCTGTTTTGTGACAAGGCACAAAATGAGACATTTTGCTAAACCTGTCAACAACCACCATGATAGAATCCTTTCCTCTTTGTGTTCTAGGTAACCTCAATACAAAATCCATATTGATATCAGTATAAGGTTTATCTGGTATAGGTAAAGGCACGTACTCACCTTGTATGCCTTTCTTCCCTTTAACTTTCTTGCAAATGCCATACCTTTCTAACACCTTATGGATATCCTTTATCATACCCTTCCAATAGAAATTCTATCTCAATATGGCTAGGTGATACGAACCACGCTAACCCGTGACGAAACCCAATACCAATACGCTTGGAAATTCGTTGCCTAAGACGCCCAAACACTTAAAATGGAAACCGCGACCCGTTGTCTATAAGCGAGACAAGAACCTTGGTATAAAAGTGAAGGCGCCACAATCGGGATGGAAGATCGATTGATAAGTCGGGATGAACACCATGGAAATCAATTCGATAAGTTCGATTTAGTTCTTGAAGAACCAAGAGAGGAACCTCTCAAAAGTGTTTAAAGTTCGATTTAGTTCTTGGCCATGTATCTTTCTGTGCAACTTCTGGCAACATATACACCCGTGTACTTTGGCAGTATATCTTTCTGTGGATTTGCTTGACTCCATACACGGCCATGCCTTGAAAGTACATGCCCTCTTCAACCCGTATCCGGTGTAACTTGTATAAGAGCAAGGGTCTTCCCAAGGTTGTTCCAATCCATTCCAACTCCATGATTGCCCCAATCCTTCCCGACTTCATGGACATCCTTTATCAACCCGTTAAGTGCTTCCTTGAGTCATTTCGCTCGACTTCTTGTGATCGGTCCAGGCGGCACTTCAAGAGGATCCACATTCCTTCTTCTGGCTTGACTCTCATCATGGATCTCATCATTCCCCTCCTCTTGAAAAGGATTTGTCCTCAAATCATTGCCTGCATCAAATGGACTTAGATCAGTAACATTAAACATGACACTTACTGGATACTCACCTGGTAGGTCTTTCTTGTATGCATTATCATTTATGCGCTCACGACTTTGAATTGGTCCATCGCCTCTAGGAAGTATTTTAGATCTACACTGTATGGGAATCCACTCTTTATGCATGTGAACCCAAATCCAATCTCCAGGTTCAAAAATAGCTTGTCGAAAACCCTTGTTGGCTTGTTTCACATACTGCTCAGTTCTTCGCTCAATGTTTAGCACGAAATCTGCCTTAGAATCAACTTCAAAACTCACAAACTTGTTAAGTTGCAATGGTAATAAATAATTAGGAACCAATAGGTTAAAATCATACACAATCTCAAATGGTGAACAATGAATAATGCTATTTAAAGCCCTATTACATGTAAACTCCACAAATGGTAGATAATCCTTCCAAGTCCTAATGTTCTTCTCTATGATTGCCCCTAACAATTGAATTAATGTCCTGTTAACCACCTCAATTTGCCCATCAGTTTATGGGTGACGAATTGATGGGAATCAAAATCCGACAAGACCTATCATTAGGACAAAAATTGATGGATTTCGAATCTTGGCGATGAGGGCCCATTTCGAGCTGATCAACCTTGGAGTTAATTATTATCTAACCTCTTTTATCTTATTCATGAATTGTATATTCCAACAGGTATGCTTATTTGGCTTCACAAGGCGATGGACAAACTCACTAAGACTCAGCTTGTGGGTTATCTATGGACCGACCTGAACCGGCGATGAGTTGAGCCGACGAATTCCATTATGAAGCTAGCTTGCTGAAGATTATTTTCTGTATTTGTAATTTATGTTTGAACCATTTATTTTGTAAGCTTTTGGGACATTTTATTTGGTTGTAATTTTGCCTTTAGGACCGGCCACCTTATAGTGGCATAGTTGTGATTTTCTTGTCATTTTAACCCTAAAGGGTGCAAGTATAAATACTTGCAAATTAGGTTTTTTAGGGAGCTTTTGAACATTTGGAAAAACACCCCCTTTGTGCCGTGAGAGAGAGTGCCTCTTTCAAGCATTTGCTCTTATCAATTTCCTTAGTGAAATTGTGGCGAGTTGGCTTGGATTTGTTGTGTGTTATATCAACAAATTACAAGTTGATCCTAATTCCAAACTAGTGCGTCATATCTGGTGAGGATTTAGTTACTTTTATGTACTTTTTGTTCTTATGAAATTAGGGTTCTAATTTCGAAATTTGAAGAACCTTTGAATTGAATTTGAATCCCCTTTCATTTTCTATCTAGCAATCGTTGTTATATCATATATTGTTATCATAACAATTTCGGGATTCATTTGGAATTTGAGGCTATTTTCCTTTGTTTGTGGCGTGGATGTTCATTGACAATTCATCCCTTTTAGTTGATTGTGCTTGACCCCCCTTTAGGCACATCATATTTTGGTATCAGAGCTACAGGTTTAAGAGGAGGGATTGTTGCAATTGGGATTTTGAAAATTAATTTGGTTATCTTCATCTTGCTGTGAGATTGCTTAAGGTTTAAGAGGAGGGATTGTTGAATTTGTGATTTTGATCCTTATATTGATATCTTCCTATTGCCGTGAGTTGCATAAGGTTTAAGAGGAGAGATTATTGCAAGTGAAATTTCGGAAATTTGTTTGTGTTATCTACATCTTGCCGTGAATTACTTGTGGTTGTGAGAAGGGATTATATGATTTTGAATTTTGGAAATTTAGGGTTCATGTTCTTACATCATCAATTCCAAAATTGAGGAAAATTGAAATTGTTGTTGTAGTTGTATGAAGTGGAGTGAATTGTCTTGAGTAGGAGTTAAATTTGCTGCATGTTGGAGTGATTTTGAAGTACTTGTTGAAACTTCTATGTTGTGGACTTCACCGTGAAGGAGAGGAAGGTAGTGCAATTTCGGAAGTGTAAATTGTGTAGGAAGGGAATTGTATTTGTTTTGCATTGTTGAATTCGAAATTGTGTAGGAAGTTAAGAGTGTTTGTATTGCATTGGGAATTCGGAATTGTGGAAGGATATGTGCAATTTCCAGATTTGATTAGTGTGTAAGAAAGGAAGTTATTTGATTTCAAAACAAGCATTAAGAGTGAAGGAGTTAATTGTGCTTGTTTGAATTTGAAAATTTGCATCTTACCAAATGTGGAGGAATTGCAATTAGTGAAGTGGTTTGATTTCAAATTTAATTTGCTGCCTTTGTTGTGTTAATTTCGGTTGGAAAATTGTGTTGAAGTGGATATAGTGCACCGTGAGTGTGTAGGAGTGTATATGGTGTTGTGTGTGCAAATTGGAAGTGGAAGTGTATAATTTCCAGATTTGAATTTGCGTGGAAGACGAGGAAACAATTTGAATTGAAACACATCCATTTACTTCAAGTAGTTAAGAGTGGTATTGATTATATTTCATTTGAATTTGAAATTGATTCTTACCATTTGTGGCAAAGTTGCATTAAGGGTGTCACTTGTGAAATTGTTGCCGTGTATGTGGGAGTGTGTAGTTGTTGTTGCCGTTTCTTGTTGTTGTTGCCAATTAAAGGAGCATCTTAGTTAGTTTTTGTTAGTTGCTATCTTGGAAGTGAAGGGTTGCAACATATTCTTGTTGCGTAAATTTAGTGTGTTGTGTGTAAAGTGTATAAGTGGCGGAGTGAGTTGGTTTTGGCGTGAATTGTTTTTGTGAAGCAAGTGTGCTACAATTACTAGACATTACATTGGTACATCAAATAGATTGCATCCACAAAAATGTCTATTAATAGTGTGAATGGAGGAATGAGTGATGTAGCATATAGTCGAATTGGTGGAGGTCAAGGTTCTAATGTTGCAGGTGGGAGGACCTTAGATGAACAACTTCGGGACCTTAGAAAACTTGTTACTACATTAGCAACAAGGATTGATAGGATGACATTGCCACCACCACCAGTGGTATACCTTCAGGAGCCACCTAGAGTACAGGGAGATTATTATGCTCTTAGAGAAGATAGAGATGATAATTTTGGGCTTAAACCATTCCCAGAAATGGAATTTAGACCACCTAGAGGCTCAGAGTGTGCAGAGCTACAAATGCCTTCACTTGATGATAAGGGTTCCACAAATGAAAGATGTCAAACACCATTGTGCCAACCTTTAGAGGTTTCAGAGGATAATGATCAGTTGGGTCAACCATTAGAAAACCCTGGGGATCAACATCATATAGATGAGTCAAAAAAATAGGAAACAAACTTGATGGAATGGGTTGAGATAGAGGAAACATCAGTAGATAATGAGTCCTTGTTTTTGTTACAGAAGAAATACATCCAAGAAATGGAGGAAAGAAAACAATCATCTACTATGGTATTTCAGATATTGGGATTCTGTAGAGATACTCCTTTAGATGGATTGCTTTTGGAAAACGGAGTCTCTGTTGCATTTGAGCTACAAGATTTGAGGTCAAATCTTTTTGAGGTCCAAGGAGATGATGGGAATCAAAATCCGACAAGACCTATCATTAGGACAAAAATTGATGGATTTCGAATCTTGGCGATGAGGGCCCATTTCAAGTTGATCAACCTTGGAGTTAATTATTATCTAACCTCTTTTATCTTATTCATGAATTGTATATTCCAACAGGTATGCTTATTTGGCTTCACAAGGCGATGGACAAACTCACTAAAACTCAGCTTGTGGGTTATCTATGGACCGACCTGAACCGGCGATGAGTTGAGCCGACGAATTCCATTATGAAGCTAGCTTGCTGAAGATTATTTTCTGTATTTGTAATTTATGTTTGAACCATTTATTTTGTAAGCTTTTGGGACATTTTATTTGGTTGTAATTTTGCCTTTAGGACCGGCCACCTTATAGTGGCATAGTTGTGATTTTCTTGTCATTTTAACCCTAAAGGGTGCAAGTATAAATACTTGCAAATTAGGTTTTTTAGGGAGCTTTTGAACATTTGGAAAAAACCCCCTTTGTGCCGTGAGAGAGAGTGCCTCTTTCAAGCATTTGCTCTTATCAATTTCCTTAGTGAAATTGTGGCGAGTTGGCTTGGATTTGTTGTGTGTTATATCAACAAATTACAAGTTAATCCTAATTCCAAACTAGTGAGTCATATCTGGTGAGGATTTAGTTACTTTTATGTACTTTTTGTTCTTATGAAATTAGGGTTCTAATTTCAAAATTTAAAGAACCTTTGAATTGAATTTGAATCCCCTTTCATTTTCTATCTAGCAATCGTTGTTATATCATATATTGTTATCATAACAATTTCGGGATTCATTTGGAATTTGAGGCTATTTTCCTTTGTTTGTGGCGTGGATGTTCATTGACAATTCATCCCTTTTAGTTGATTGTGCTTGACCCCCCTTTAGGCACATCACGAATAGTCGAAAACATCCATTTAGTTCCCAATTTTTCCCACAAGACTCTCCAAAAATGACTCAAAAATTTCTCATCTCGAACACTAACAATGCTTCTAGGTATACCATGCGGACGCACTACCTCTCTAAAGAACAAATCAACAATGTGTATAGCATGATCAGTTTTATGACAAGGAATGAAATGAACCGTTTTAAAAATCCTATCCACAACCACAAAATTAGAATCTCGACCATGCTTAGGCCTAGATAATCCTAACATAAAATCTATGGAAATATATATCCAAGGCTCATGAGGAATGACACTATACTCATATAACCAATCTAAGAAGTCATCTAAGCAAGGAATAGGATGACGATACTTTACCGTAATGTTGTTGATGGCGCGGCAGTCAACACACATTCTCCATGTCCCTTCCTTCTTAATCATCAAAATCACAGGCACTGCACATGGACTCATGCCTTCTCTCACGTATCCCTTCTCCATTAATTCCTCGACCTGCCTTTGGAGTTCCTTCGGAAAGACATCTTCAAAGTCCTGCACAAGAGACACAACTACACTAGGCAAAGCATTAGATAATTCGTTAGTAATCAAACATGTTTCCTTGAAACCCGAAACAACATAGGTTGCCTCAGCACTAACGCTTTCCTTACTACACTCACTCTTGCCACACAACTCTCCTTTTGCAAGGCTGCCCTCTCCTTTTCACTCACCACCAAAGTTGATTCCCCTTCAACTTGGCCTCTCACACTCTTTCCAGCCTTCCTCTCCTTTTCCTTTTGATCTTGACTTTTATATTCCTTTTTCTTCTCATTGTCTTTTGCTCTCTTACTCTCACTCTGCTTTTCACTCACCTTGTGTTTTGCAAACGACTGCTGTAGCTTCAACTGATCCTCATACACTTGTTTAGGTGTTAAAGGTTTAAGGTTAAAAGTCTTCCCTTGGTGAAAAAGCGTATACTTGTTAGAAAAGCCATCATGAATAGCCTTCCTATCAAATTTCCATGGCCTCCCCAACAACACATGACATGCTTGCATTGGCACTACATCACATAACACCTCATCCTCATATGTACCAATGCAAAAACCAATCAAGGCTTGCTTACTCACCTTAGTCTCACCACTATCATTCAACCACTGCAATTTATATGGACTAGGGTGTCTAACAGTTTTGAGCCCTAGCCTCTCAACAATAAAATTGCTCATTACATTGGTGAAACTTCCCCCATGAATAATCAAGCTGCAAATATGATCTCCTAGATAACATCTAGTATGAAATATATTCTCTCTTTTCCTATCTCCTCTATCTTCCCAATCTCTAGTCACTCTGTTCCGACCACTATAACCTCTATAACTCCCAATAGAAGGCTCATAAAAATCATCATCCGACATTTTATCTCCATTACTCGATACTCTCCTGGAACGACTCTCCCTCTTACGCCCTTGGAATACGTTTGTGGATTGCTCTAGTTTTTGCTCTACCGTCTCATGAATTTGTTCCATTCCCTCTTGGAAAATCCTCTCCATTTCTCCCCTCATCGCCTCAATTACTAACCTAGCATCAAACCTTCCCCTCTCACCTTCAGGAGAATGTTGTCTCGACATAGTTCCTACAGAAAAGATTAGTACAACACAAATATATATATGATCAAACCTCACCATACACTCCCTTACGTGTTTCGCTCAAACGATGATATCACACAATCACTCGTATATTCTCACAAACAACGATGATATCACTCACCAATTTCCTCTTCTCAATTCTCTTGGAACTAACCTGAACTACACCAATTTCCTTCCATAGAATTCAAAACCAACTTTAGGGTTCGTAAAATTTTCCTCTATTTCTCTATCCGAATTTTTTTTTTGTCTCTGTTTTTGGCTTTTGATCGCGTTTCTCTTTTCTTTTCTTTTCCCTTTTTTTTGTCGTGATTTTTACTCTTTTTTTTTTTTTACAATTGATAGAGCCATTTTATACTCAATCTTTATAGTATAAATTGTGTTAAATTATTATTGATTTTATAGAAATCATAAGGAAATGGTACTTAATTCTATTATGGTGATAAATCAGGTTAAATGGAGTCAAGGGTGCCAATTCAAGTAAATTAGAGAAGCCATCTACAACTTGGTTCAAAGACAAGGATTTACACCGCTGGAAGGAAGTACATGGGCGTGTAATTGAAGTACACGGCCATGTACTTGGTTTTGAATCAACAGGAAGATACACGGTTGAAGTACACGGTCGTGTAGCTACCTAGGAACTAGCACGGTTTGAGGCACGGCCAAGGTGCAAACCATGTTACACACTGCACAAGAAGGCGGAAATGTGGACTTTCAACAGAGAGAGACACGGCTTAGGGCACGACCGTGGTGGAAGCCGTGGGAGAAACCATGCTTGAAGCCGTGGTGGAAGATAGACGTGCCAAGGAGAAGAATTTGTGAAACTTTGATGGAGGAAGGCACGGCCTAGGATCTAACCATGGTGTAGACCGTGGTACACACTGGACAAGGATGAAGACTTGTTGATTATGCACAGAGGAAGGTACGGTTGGAAATCTAGCCGTAGGTGGAGCCGTAGTACACACTGGATATGGAAGATGATACGTGAAATATACACAGAGGATGGCACAGCTTGACCCTCGGCCGTGTGGTAGGGCATACCAAGCAGACGAATATTCACTTCTCGAAATCTACTTGAAAAAGGAAAGATATTTTCGTATCTTGCTAGCAAAAGATCACATGCTATCCCTCTAACAATATAAATAGAGCCAACCCTAGAGGGTTAGGGGCAACTTTTAATCTGGAATCTTGAATCTTTGGATCTTCAAGAACTTTGGAGGCAGAGCAGGCAACCGGGTTCATTATGTTTCTACTTTTTATTTTCGTTTTATTGATGAACATGTGTAGCTAAGCTACTTTTCTAGCCAAAGGGTCATAGATGTTTAATTCTCCACGAATTGTGAGGTCTAATTGACTTGTATTTAACCTATTCGTTGTTTTCGGATATTCATATATCTTTTGAGCATCTTGTCATTATTATCTTTTTTGATTGGTATAAATAGAGCTCTTCTACTCAATTAGCAAGTTAATATATTGTCAACTAGCACGTCAAATCCGTAATTGTTTGATTGTTCTAGTCTTAGTGATACAATAACATGTTTGATTATAAAAGAGATGATCGAATTCATGTTATGGAGGTGTATGATCATGTTTAAATAGGTTTTCTTATAATCTACTGGCATCAATTGGTGGTCTCTCTAGTTTTTAATGCTATTGGTAGATTAAATCCTAAGCGCTTGTCTAGGGTTGTCTAATCGATAAGAGAAATAATCAAAGAGCTCCTCTTAGTTATCGAGGAAGTACGGAGAGATAGGTTGTTAGAGCTTGTTAATAACCATAACCAGTTTATCTAGGAATAAGAATAGAAAACATTTGCATCGATGATCAATTCCTAGAATTAAACTATCTTGATTCCTTTAGCTAGGCTTTTATCAATATCCAATTTTCTTATCCTGTTTTAACTTTATTTGATTCACAAACAAAACCCCCCATTTTCCTTTTCCTTTTTATTTTCCTTAAATAGAAATAAATTTAACCAATCTCTATGGATTCGACCCTACTCACCACTATATGCAAATCATATAATTGTCTAGGAGTAGATTTTATTTTTGTTGGATTCGACACCCATCAAATTTTGGCGCCGTTGCCAGGGATTGGTGTCAAATTTGTTTCTATTCTTGTATGACTCGTTCTTCTCAGACAGGTGAACTAACATATAATCCGGAGATTGAGAAGACTCCAAAGAGGTTGCGACAAGAAGCTAGGTCATCCACTAGACTGAACTTAGCATCGGATTTGTCTGATTCATTCCTTGATTTAGAAAAAGAAGACGAAATGGCAAATCCCGAGAGAACATTAAGGGAGTTAGCTGCACCGGATGTGAATCAACAACCACTTTGCATTCACTATCCCGAACTAGCTGTGGAATTCGAGTTGAAATCTGGGTTGATACATCTGCTACCCACCTATCATGGCCTTGAGAATGAAGATCCTCATAAGCATTTGAAAGAGTTTCATATAGTGTGTTCTAGTATGAGGCCGCAAGGAATAACCGACGATCAAATCAAGCTATGTGCTTTTCCATTTTCTTTAAGTACTAAAGATAAAGATTGGTTGTTTTATTTGCCTCCAAGTTCTATCACCACTTGGACAGATATGGTGAGACTCTTCTTAGACAAATTCTTCCCCGCATCCAGAGCCGCTGGTATAAGAAGAGAAATTTGTGGTATAAAACAAAGGGACACCGAGACTCTTCATGAGTATTGGGAGAGGTTCAAGCAACTGTGTGCAAGCTACCCACAACATGGGATATCTGAATAACTCCTTATCTAATACTTCTACGAGGGCCTACTTCCGATGGAAAGAAAGATGATGGATGCTGCAACTGGAGGCGCCATAGTAAACAAAACCCTTGGTCAAGCTAGGGAATTGATCTCCATTATAGCTGCCAATTCGCAACAATTTGGGTATAAGCATGATACATCTTCAAGGAAGGTAAATGAGGTAAGTGTGTCTAACCTTGAACATCAAATTTCTAATCTTACCTCCCTTGTGCAGCAGCTAGCTCTTGGAAATACCCAGCAGGTGAAGGCTTGTGGAATTTGTGCTGCTCCTAATCATCCGACCAACATGTGCCCCACATTGCAAGATGATAACCATGAACACGCCAATGCTGTAGGCGGATTCCCAGGACAGCCACAAAGGAAATATGATCCCTACTCGAATACGTACAATCCTAGATGGAGGGATCACCCTACCTTCAGATATGGCAATAAACCACAAAACTTCCAACAATTCCAACCTAAGCCATCAAACCAAGTATCACAAGCTCCTTCCACTTCAGGTATGTCCCTTGAAGAAATTGTTAAATCACTTGCCGTTAATACAAAACAATTTCAGGATGAGACAAAGCAGAGCATCCACAACTTGGAAAATCAGGTAAGTCAACTTTCTTCTTCTATAAATAGGTTGGAAACTCAAGGTAAGTTACCTTCTCAAACCGTCACAAATCCAAAGCAAAGTGCTAATGCAATTACCTTGAGAAGTGGAACGAAATTGCAGGGACCAAATGAGAAGGGACACCGAACTAATCCTGAGGAAGAGACTGAGAAAGATACCGCAACTCCAAGCCAGCAGAACAATCAGATCAAAGGACCCCTCATTGAACCACCAAAGGTCATGAAAACAGCACCTCCTTTCCCTTCCAGACTAGCAAAATCCAAGAATGAAGCTGAAGAAAAAGAGATTCTTGACACTTTTCGTAAAGTTGAGGTAAACATTCCTTTGCTGGATGCAATTAAGCAAGTACCTCGTTATGCTAAATTTCTTAAAGAATTGTGCACTAACAAAAGAAAGCTGAAAGGTAATGAAAAGATTAGTGTAGGTGAGAATGTTTCAGCTATTCTTCAGAAGAAGCTTCCTCCTAAATGTAAGGATCCAAGTATGTTTACTATTCCTTGCAAAATAGGTAATCTTGGAATCACTAAAGCTATGTGTGATTTAGGAGCTTCAATCAATGTTATGCCTTTGTCTATTTATCAATGTTTAAATGTTGGCCCCCTGAAGGAAACAGGTGTTATTGTTCAACTTGCTGATAGGTCCAATGTTTATCTTGAGGGAGTTCTAGAAGATGTTTTAGTACAAGTTAATGGTTTGGTTTTCCCTGCAGATTTTTACATGCTTGACATGGAGAATGATGATTCTCGTAATTCATCAATGATATTATTAGGGAGACCATTTCTTAAGACATCCTGAACAAAATTGATGTACATGATGGTAACCTCACTATGGAATTTGATGGTGAAGTGATTAAATTTAACATTTATGATGCCATGAAATATCCTAGTGATATCTCACCCGTTTTTGTTGTTGATGTTATTGACCCATTAATACAGGCTACATTTGATTTCATAGACGATGATGAGTTGAAAGTTGTACTTAATAAGAGTCTTACGATTCATGCATTGAAAAACTCTTAAGGAGAAGTTTATAATATCCTCTGATTTACAGGACAAGATTTGGGAGTTGGAATCATTAAAACCTATCAGGTATGATGTGTCCTACATTCATTTACCCCCTTCTAACACAAGACTTCTTCCTTCTATTGTGTAGGCACCAAAGCTAGAATTAAAACCCCTACCCGAACATCTAAAGTATATTTTCCTAGGAGAAAAGGAAACTCTTGCTATGATAGTCTCCAACAAGCTAAGTACTTTAGAAGAAGAAAAGTTTATTCGGGTGTTGAGAGAGTACAAAGAAGCCATTGGATGGTCCATAGCTGAAATCAAAGGACTAAGCCCCTCCACCTGCATGCACAAGATTTTGATGGAAGATAATTGCAAACCTTTAAAGGAAGTTCAGCGTCGTTTGAATCCGCCTATGATGGAAGTAGTTAAGAAAGAGATCTTGAAACTTCTTGATGCAGGTATGATCTATCCAATTTCCAACAGCAAGTGGGTAAGTCCAATCCAAGTTGTTCCAAAGAAAACGGGCTTAACTGTGATTGAAAACTCTGATGGTGAGTTAATTCCTACTCGGGTTCAGAATGGATGGAGGGTTTGTGTTGATTACAGGAAGTTAAATGCGTCAACTCGGAAGGACCACTTCCCTCTTCCTTTTCTTGATCAGATGCTTGAACGTTTGGCTGGCCATTCTCACTATTGTTGTCTTGATGGTTATGCAGGTTTTCATCAAATTCCAGTGGCACCGGAAGATCAAGAGAAGACTACTTTTACTTGTCCATTCGGTACTTTTGCGTATCGAAGGATGCCTTTTGGGCTCTGCAATGCCCCAGCCACATTTCAAAGATGTATGGTTAGTATATTTTCAGATTATGTGGAGAATATTATAGAGGTTTTCATGGATGACTTCACCATCTATGGTAATTCTTTTGATTCATGTTTGACTAACCTTACGAAAGTGCTTCAAAGATGTATAGATAAGAATTTAGTGTTGAATTATGAAAAATGTCACTTTATGGTTGAACAGAGTCTCATTTTAGGCCATATTGTATCTTCTAAGGGGCTTGAAGTCGATAAAGCCAAGGTAGAATTGATTAAATCTTTACCTTACCCTGTGAGTGTACGGGAAATTCAGTCTTGTCTTGGGAGTGCAGGATTCTATCGACGCTTCATCAAGGATTTCTCCAAGATTACTCAACCCCTATGTCGATTGCTACAAAAAGAAGTGACATTTGAGTTCGATGAGGCCTGTAAGAACGCTTTTGGCACATTGAGGGATAAGTTAACTTCTGCTCCAATCATCCAACCACCCGACTGGACCCTTCCTTTTGAAATCATGTGTGATGCGAGCAATTATGCAGTTGGAGTAGTTCTTGGCCAAAGAGTTGGGAGAGCTTCTCATGTCAATTATTATGCCTCCAGAACATTGGATAATGCTCAATGCAACTATTCCACAACGGAAAAAGAACTCTTAGCTGTTGTTTTTGCATTAGAAAAATTCAGATCATATTTACTTGGTACTAAGGTAATTGTTTACTCTGATCATGCAGCTCTCAAATACTTGCTCGCGAAGAAGGAGGCGAAACCAAGACTTATTCGATGGATACTCTTATTACAAGAGTTTGATTTGGAAATATGCGATAGGAAAGGATCTGAAAACTTAGTTGCCGACCACCTCAGTAGAATACCTATCAGTGAAGGGTCAACACCAATTCAAGATGATTTTCCAGATGAGTATCTCTTTTCTATTCAAAAGACAGTTCCGTGGTATGCTGATATTGTCAATTATTTGGTTACTAAGACACTACCAAGTGATTTGTCTAGGGCTCAAAAAGATAAAATTAAAAGTGATGCTAAGTATTATGTATGGGATGATCCATATTTGTGGAAACATTGTGCTGATCAAATCATTAGAAGGTGTATTTCTCAAGATGATATTCCTTCTGTCTTACAATTTTGTCATTCATATGCATGTGGTGGACATTTTGGCCCTAAGAGGATAGCTCAAAAGGTATTAGAGTGTGGTTTGTTTTGGCCTACATTGTTTCGGGACTCTTTTATGTTTTGTAAGTCTTGTGAACGATGTCAAAAGATTGGCAACTTAGGACGTAGAGACCAAATGCCAGTTACCCCTATTATTGCTTGTGAAATATTTGATATATGGGGTATTGACTTTATGGGTCCTTTTCCTCCTTCTTTTGGTAATGTTTACATCCTTCTTACTGTGGATTATGTTTCAAAATGGGTGGAAGCTAAAGCAACCCGAACTAATGATGCTAAAGTTGTTGTGGATTTTGTTAAATCTCATATTTTTGCTAGGTTCGGGACACCAAAGGCTCTTATCAGTGATCGTGGCACACACTTTTGTAATAGAATAGTGGAATCTACTAAAAAAATACAGGGTCACTCATCGCACTTCCACCACATACCGCCCTCAAACCAATGGATTGGCAGAAGTCTCAAATCGAGAAATCAAGTCTATTCTAGAAAAAACCGTCAATCCAAGCAGGAAGGATTGGAGCACAAGACTTGAGGATGCATTATGGGCCTACCGGACAGATTATAAGACCCCTATAGGTATGTCTCCTTACCGTTTAATATTTGGCAAACCGTGTCACCTCCCTGTGGAGCTAGAACATAGGGCGTATTGGGCTGTAAAACAATGTAACATGCGAATGGATGAGGCAGGTGAACACAGAAAACTTCAACTACAAGAACTCGAAGAAATTCGAAGAGAAGCATACGAGAGTACAAAATCTACAAGGAAAAAACAAAAGATTTTCATGATCAAATGATTTCCCGAAAGAATTTTTCTGTAGGTCAAAAAGTATTATTTTACCATTCTCGATTGAAGTTGTTTCCTGGCAAACTACAATCACGGTGGATTGGTCCTTTTGTTATCACTAACATATTTTCACATGGTGCAGTTGAAATCGCAAGCCTTGAAACTGGTAAGACCTTCAAAGTCAATGGTCATCGCTTGAAACCTTTTTATGAAGGATTTCAAGTATGTAATATTGAAGAAACCAGTTTAACTCACCCCGAGTATTGTGATTGATTATAGGAATGTCTAGCCAAAGACGTTAAAGAAAGGCGCTTCATGGGAGGCAACCCATGTAAAAAATAAAAAAAAATCTTTTAGTTTTGTTTTGCTTTAGTTTTTTTTTTTGTTTTAGCTTAGTTTGGTTTTGATTTTAGTGTAGTTTTGAACTCTTTGGATCAGCTGTAGCAAGGATACATATCATTAGATGACACTTTCCAGAGTGAAAAGGGAGCACTCCAATACCAGGGAAGTACCAGTATTTCCTTTCTCTTATTCTCTAATGTTCCTTGAGTTGTTAATTCCTCTTCAATTGTGCTGAATTAGAAACAGTGAGGACATTGTTTAAGCTAAGTGTGGGGGAGAGGATAATAAAATATAGAGAATAGAGAATTAACCCATACTTTGAATGTTTGTCCTTAAGCAATTTTAAGCCAATTTTTTTCAAAATTATCATGAAATCTAGAGATTGTACTAAATGTTGTAATAAGCATCTACAAAATGTGAAATTGACTTGTTCAAATGCTTTACTCACCCATTGCTGTGATTAGAATACTTGGTTGAAATTAAGTAGTGAAATCTTTAAGAAACAAATTTACCTTGTATTTAGTTTTAGAATTGGAAGTCTAAGAGTAAGTCGAGTCCCTAATTGAAAAATAAACAAGTTTACTTCTAGGTTATATTAGCTACTATATACTCTTTGAAAAAAAAAAAAAAAAGAATCAAGCATAGCTATTACTCCAATGATTCAAGTAATTGAGTTAAGAGTATTCAAACTTGAATGTTAGAGTAAGGAAGAGTCCGTAGGGGTATCTCAAAACCCGGTCACTTGAGTGATGAGCTCGGGATGTGCCGACTCAATGAACTCACTATAACGATAAGGGCGAAAAGGTAAAAAGTTCATAGAAAGAAGCGGGCAAAAACCCATCAAAATAGATGCTTGAATAGATCAAAAGAACATGAATGTAAACATTTATTGAATAAAACAAGACGTATAAAAGGGAGAATATCTAGCAAAGAGTTTATACCATATGCTTTTACTTTATGTTGCAAGGATTATATGTTTGCTAATGTCCAATGAAGTTTAATTGGGTGTTTTTCCTTAGTGGATTAAGTATTTACTTTTGGAATAAAAATTCTTTTGCTAAACAGGAGGATTAAAGTTTGTTTTGTTTAGATTAGCTATTGAATTTTGTCCATGGTAACTTGATCACAGGACACTAGTTTGGTTAAAGTAGTAGACATTAAAATTATAAGTCATAAATTACAAATGAATAGATGCTTGAGATGATGAAAAGAAAGTTTGTATAATCTATGATAGATTTCTCAATTGATTTGATGCAATTGCTTGAGGACAAGCAAGAGTTTAAGAGTGGGGGAATTTAATAAAACCATTTTATACTCAATCTTTATAGTATAAATTATGTTAAATTATTATTGATTTTATAGAAATTATAAGGAAATGGTACTTAATTCTATTATGGTGATAAATCAGGTCAAATGGAGTCAAGGGTGCCAATTCAAGTAAATTAGAGAAGCCATCTACAACTTGGTTCAAAGACAAGGATTTACACCGCCGGAGGGAAGTACATGGGCGTGTAATTAAAGTACACGACCGTGTACTTGGTTTTGAATCAATAGGAAGATACACGGTTGAAGTACACGGCCGTGTAGCTACCTAGGAACTAGCACGGTTTGAGGCACGGCCAAGGTGCAAACCGTGTTACACACTGCACAAGAAGGCGGAAATGTGGACTTTCAATAGAGAGAGACACGGCTTAGGGCACGGCCATGGGGGGAAGCCGTGGGAGAAACCGTGCTTGAAGCCGTGGTGGAAGCTAGACGTGCCAAGGAGAAGAAATTGTGGAACTTTGACAGAGGAAGGCACGGCCTAGGATCTAGCCGTGGTGTAGACCGTGGTACACACTGGATAAGGATGAAGACTTGTTGATTATGCACAGAGGAAGGCACGGTTGGAAATCTAGCCGTGGGTGGAGCCGTGGTACACACTGGACAAGGAAGATGATACGTGAAATATGCATAGAGGATGGCACGGCTTGACCCACGGCCGTGTGGTAGGGCGTGCCAAGCAGACGAATATTCACTTCTCGAAATCTACTTGAAAAAGGAAAGTATTTTCGTATCTTGCTAGCAAAAGATCACATGCTATCCCTCTAACAATATAAATAGAGCCAACCCTAGAGGGTTAGGGGAAACTTTTAATCTGGAATCTTGCATCTTTGGATCTTGAAGAACTTTGGAGGCAGAGCAGGCAACCGGGTTCATTATGTTTCTACTTTTTATTTTCGTTTTATTGATGAACATGTGTAGCTAAGCTACTTTTCTAGCCAAAGGGTCATAGATGTTTAATTCTCCACGAATTGTGAGGTCTAATTGACTTGTATTTAATCTATTCGTTGTTTTCGGATATTCATATATCTTTTGAGCGTCTTGTCATTATTATCTTTGTTGATTGGTATGAATAGAGCTCTTCTACTCAATTAGCAAGTTAATATATTGTCAACTAGTACGTCAAATCCGTAATTGTTTGATTGTTCTAGTCTTAGTGATACAATAACATGTTTGATTATAAAAGAGATGATCGAATTCATGTTATGGAGGTGTATGATCATGTTTAAATAGGTTATCTTATAATCTACTGGCATGAATTGGTGGTCTCTCTAGTTTTTAATGCTATTGGTAGATTAAATCCTAAGCGCTTGTCTATGGTTGTCTAATCGATAAGAGAAATAATCAAAGAGCTTCTCTTGGTTATCAAGGAAGTATGGAGAGATAGGTTGTTAGAGCTTGTTAATAACCATAACCAGTTTATTTAGGAATAAGAATAGAAAACATTTGCATCAATGATCAATTCCTAGAATTAAACTATCTTGATTCCTTTAGCTAGGCTTTTATCAATATCCAATTTTCTTATCCTGTTTTAACTTTATTTGATTCACAAACAAAAGCCCCCATTTTCCTTTTCCTTTTTATTCTCCTTGAATGGAAATAAATGTAACCAATCTCTATGGATTCGACCTTACTCACCATTATATGCAAATCATATAATTGTCTAGGAGTAGGTTTTATTTTTGTTGGATTCGACACCCATCAATAATCGACTAGTAATACTACACTATCAAAAGACAATTAATATTGCGGAATTGAACATGATAATTGATATGAACGATTGGAGTTAGGGTTTTTGATATTACCTTCCTCAACCGAACTTGATGTTTTGACAAACCTAAGCTCTGATACCAAACTGATACGAACCACGCCAACCCGTGACGAAACCCAATACCAATACGCTTGGAAATTCGTTGCCTAAGACGCCTAAACACCTAAAGTGGAAACCGCAAACCCGTTGTCTATAAGTGAGACAATAACCTTGGTATAAAAGTGAAGATGCCACAATCGGGATGGAAGACCGATTGATAAGTCGGGATGAATGCCACGGAAATCAATCCGATAAGTTCGATTTAGTTCTTGAAGAACTAGGAGAGGAACCTCTCAAAAGTGTTTAAAGTTCAATTTAGTTCTTGGTCATGTATCTCTCTATGCAACTTCTGGCAACATATACGCTCGTGTACTTTGGCCGTGTATCTTTCTGTGGATTTGCTTGACTCCATACATGGCCGTGCCTTGAAAGTACATGCCCTCTTCAACTCATATCTGGTGTGACTTGTATAAGAGCAAGGGTCTTCCCATGGTTGTTCCAATTCGTTCCAACTTCATGATTGCCCCAATCCTTCCCGGCTTCATGGACATCATTTATCAACCCGTTAAGTGCTTCCTTGAGTCGTTTCGCTCGACTTCTTGTGATCGGTCTAGGCGGCACTTCAAGAGGATCCATATTCCTTCTTCTGGCTTGACTCTCATCATGGATCTCATCACTAGGGTCCTCTTCTCACCAAAGTGTCCAGACAATCCTCCTACATGTACTTCCCTCACCAATAACTTGCCCATAGATCTAGAAGGTATACATAATTTTCAAGATTTGTACAGAAACCCCTGAATCACTTAATAACCCCCATACATCTTGCCCCTATAACACCTCTCCATAATGGTTCTGAATTCCTCAACATGCACATACTGTTCCTTTAACAATTCAAAACCCAGCAGCTTTGATTGAAGAGAAGTGATAAGTACATACCGTCATGATAAAGCTTTGGCAATAATATTCTAACTACCTTTTTGGTACTTTATCACATAAGAAAAACCTTCCAAAAACTCCACTCACTTGGCTTGGCACTTAGATAAGTTCTGCAATCCCTTGAAATGTTTCAATGAATCATGATCTGTATAAATAATGAACTCTCTTGGAAGGTGATAAAGCTACCACGTCATGAGAGCCCTCACCAAGGAATAAAATTCCTTATCATAAATAAAATAGTTCAGAGTTGCACCACTTAACTTTTCACTAAAATATGTTATGGGTCTCTTTTCCTACATTAATACAGCACCAATTCCTATCCTAGAAGCATCACATTCTAGTTTAAAAACTTTGTCAAAATCAGGTAAAGCCAATAATGGAGCATAAGTGAGTTTTTCTTTTACCTCTTCAAAACTCCTCTAAGCCCTTTCACTTCAGATGAAAGGTACATTCTTTTTAGTTAGTTTTATGAGATGACTGATAATACTACTGAAATTATGGACAAAGTGAATATAAAAAGATGCTAGTCCATGGAAACTTCTTACCTCAGTAACTGAGGTGGGTGTTGGCCATTCCCTGATTGCCTTCACTTTCTCCTCATCCACCTTAACACCTGAACCAAATATAACAAAACCTAAAAATGTTACCTCAGTTTGATAAAAGGAACACTTCTGGAGATTTGCAAACAGCTACTATGCCCTTAACATTGAGAATGCTACCCAAAGATAGTCCACATGATGTTCTAGGTCTTTGCTATATATTAGAATATCATCAAAATAAACAATAACAAATTTTCCTAGAAATTCTTTCAACACATGATTCATTAGTCTCATAAATGTACTAGGAGCATTACTCAAACCAAGGGGCATAACCAACCACTTATATAGTCCATGGAGTTTTTAAAAGTGGTTTTCCATTCATCCCCTCTCTCATCCAAATTTGGTGATACCTGCTTTTAAGATCTACTTTAGAGAAAACCTGTGAACCATGCAGCTCATCTAACATATCATCAAGTTTAAGAATAGGATACCTATATTTGATGGTGATTTTATTGATGGCTCTATTGTCAACACATATTCTCTAAATACCATCCTTCTTAGGAATAAGAAGGGTGGGAACAGCACATGGATTGAGACTCAACTTGACAAATCCTTGTTCAACTAACTCATCCACGTAACGTTTCGATTCTCTAGCCTCCTTAGGATTCATGCGATATGCAGGTCAATTCGGTAATACTGAACCGGGCATAAGATCAGTAGCATGCTCTATCCCTCTCAAAGGTAGTAAACCTGTGGCAAATTATCAGGAAAAATATCAGTATACTCATTCAATACTTGAGAAACTGCTAAGGGTAGAGACTGTGGTTCTTGAACCCCTAGTGTACATCTTAACTAAAGCAAGTATGCTGGAGTCTCTTCTGTAACAAGTCTCTCTAATTCACCCTATCGCATCAACAATACATTCTTTTCCCCAGAATTATTAAACTACACTGAAACCCTTTTAACCTCAGACGACCTACTAATCTGTTGCTGAACCTTTTAAACCTCTGAAGGTGACATCAAATTTAGAATAACACGATTACCCTCCTTCTGGAATACATAAGTATTCCTGAAGCCATCATGCAAGACCCTCCTATCATATAACCAAGGCTTGCTAAGCAATATATGGGATGCATACATAGGCAAAATATCACACTCAATCTCATCACAATATTTATCCCCTACACTGAAAGGTAACTTAGCTCTTTGGGTCACATGCAAACTCCCCTTATCACTAAGCCAATGCAATTTATATGGTTTAAGATGTGGAGTGGTGGTAAGTCTTAGTTTCAATACTAACGATATGACTACTACATTGATACAACTACCACCATTAACTAGAGGACATATAAATTTCCATGTACCCTAGCAAATGTAGTCAATGTTCAGTGCAACACATTACCATAATGAAACATCTCACTAAACATTATTGTGTTTTAAATCCAACAACACAGTAATAATCCTTACACCTCCTGATACGAACTACGCCCACGTATGACGAAACCCAATACCAATACGTTCGGAATTGCAACCCAAGATGCCAAAACAATCGAGTGGAACCGCGACCTGTTGCCTATAAGTGAGGCAAGAACCTTGGTATATTTTGTTGACGCCACAATCGGGATGAAAGACCGATTAATAAGTCAGGATGAACACCACGGAAGAAATCCGATAAGTTCAAAAGAAGTTCTTTAGAGAACTAAGAGAGGAATTCTCTTAAAAATATGTTGTTCAACCTTGTATGTGTGTTCTATCTTCTGTCCTTAACCCTAGCAGCTCATATTAAGGTTTACAACTCGTAATAATAAAAGCCCAAAATGACATAACATCATAAAGTAGCGGAAAAATAACAAACAGGGAATGAAAGTCGGCGGCGTAGGAGGCAGCGCAGTAGCTGGCGTAGGATGTACGCCGGGTATAAGGGCCAGTGGCGTAGTAAGCCAGTGTAGTCCTTCTATCGTACGCGAATGGCAACGCTGGGTTAAGGTCGGCAATGTTTAAGCCAGCTTTGTTAAGGCTAGCAGCTTGGACCTCTTATGCTTTGATCTCTTTGAATGACTTGTACAGATGCAAGTGCATTCTCATGGTTGCTCCAATCCTTTTCGGCTTCTTGGACATCCTTTATCAACCCGTTAAGTACTTCCTTGAATCATTCCGCTCGAGTTCTTGTGATCGGTCCAGGTGGCACTTCAAGAGGATCCACATTCCACCTTCTGGCTAAGCTCTCATCATTCCCCTCCTCTTGAAAAGGATTTGTCCTCAAATCATTACCTACATCAAAAGGACTCAGATCAGTAACATTGAAAGTAGCACTTACTTGATACCCACCTGGCAAATCTATCTTGTATGCATTATCATTGATGCGCTCAAAAATTTGAAATGGTCTATCGCCTTTAAGAAGTAATTTATAGAAATTAGGTAAAGTAAGTAATGGTGCATGAGTCAGCTTATTTTTAAGCGTTTGAAAGGCCTTCTCTTGATGCTCTCCCCATCTGAACCTGATGAGAGTCAAGCTGGAAGAAGGAATGTGGATCCTCTTGAAGTGCCGCTTGGATCGATCACAAGAAGTCGAGTGAAACGACTCAAGGAAGCACTTAACGGGTTGATAAAGGATGTCCATGAAGCCGGGAAGGATTGGGGCAATCATGAAGTTGGAACAGATTGGAACAACTAATGGAAGACCCTTACTCTTATACAAGTTACACCGGACATGGGTTGAAGAGGGCGTGTACTTTCAAGGCACGACCGTGTATGGAGTCAAGCAAATCCACAGAAAGATACACGGCCAAAGTACACGGGCGTGTATGTTGCCAGAAGTTGCACAAAAAGATACACGGCCAAAGTACACGGGCGTGTATGTTGCCAGAAGTTGCACAGAAAGGTACATAGCCAAAGTACACGGGTGTGTACACGGCCGTGTATCCTCTGCTGGGCAGCTTGTTCTATTTTCGCGTTTTTACGCCACTTATCTAAACTATGTCATTTTAGACTTGTTTTACACGAATTGTAACCCTAGTATAAAGCTCCTAGGGTTTAGAACAATAGGAATATACATCTTTAAACATTAAACACTTTTGAGAGGCTCCTCTCTTGGTTCTTCAAGAACTAAATCGAACTTATCGGATTGATTTTCTATAGCATTCATCCCGACTTATCAATCGGTCTTTCATCCCGATTATGGCGTCTTCATTTTTATACCAAGGTTCTTGTCTCGCTTATAGACAACGGGTCGCGGTTTCCACTTTAGGTGTTTGGGCGTCTTAGGCAACGAATTTCGAACGTATTAGTATTGGGTTTCGTCATGGGTTGGCGTGGTTCGTATCAGTTTGGTATAAGAGCTTAGGTTTGTCAAAACATCAAGTTCGATTGAGGAAGGTAATATCAAAAACCCTAACTCCAATCGTTCATATCAATTATCGTATTCAATTTCGTAGTATTGCTTGTCTTTTGATAGTGTAATATCGACAAGGCGATCGTTAAAAAAAGATAAAAATTTACGAACCCAAATCACGACAAAAAAAAGAAGAGAAAAGAAAAGAAAAGAAAAACGTGATCAAGAGCAACAACCAAGACAAAAAAAAAAAATCAGATAGAAAATTAGAGAAAAATTTACGAACCCTAGAGTTGTTTTGAATTCTACGGAAGGAAATTGGTGTAGTTCGGGTTAGTTCCAAGAGAATTGAGAAGAGGAAATTGGCGAGTTGATATCATCGTTGTTTGTGAGAATACATGAGTGACTGTGTGATATCGTCATTTGAGCGAAACACAAGGTAAGTGAAAAGCAGAGTGAGAGTGAGAGAGCAAAAGACAATGAGAAGAAAAAGGAATATAAAAGTCAAGATCAAAAGGAAAAGGAGAGGAAGGCTGGAAAGAGTGTGAGAAGCCAAGTTGAAGGGGGATCAACTTTGGTGGTGAGTGAAAAGGAGAGGGCAACCTTGCAAAAGGAGAGTTGTGTGGCAAGAGCGAGTATAGTGAGGAGAGCGTTAGTGATGAAGCAACCTATGTTGTTGTTGGTTTTTAAAGAAACATGTTTGACTACTAACGAATTATCTAACTCTTTGCCTAGTGTGCTTGTGTTTCTTGTGCAGGACTTTGAAGATGTCTTCCCCGAGGAGATTCCAAAGGAATTACCACCTTTTGTGGTATTGAGCACCAGATTGACCTTGTACCCGGAGCATCGATTCCAAACAAGCTAGATATAGGAGCAATCCGGAGGAGACAAAGGAACTCCAAAGGCAGGTCGATGAACGAATGGAGAAGGGGTACGTGAGAGAAAGCATGAGTCAATGTGTAGTGCCTGCGAATTTGGTGCCTAAGAAGGATGGGACATGGAGAATGTGTGTTGACTATCGCGCCATCAACAACATCACGGTAAAGTATCGTCATCCCATTCCTCGCTTAGATGATATGTTAGATGGGGTTACATGGGTTTAGTGTCTTTTCTAAAATTGATCTGAAAAGTGGATATCACCAAATTAGAATGAAAGAAGGTGATGGGTGTCGAATCCAACAAAAATAAAAACCTACTCCTAGACAATTATATGATTTGCATATAGTGGTGAGTAGGGTCGAATCGACAGGGATTGGTTAAATATATTTCTATTCAAAGAGAAGAAAGAGGAAAAGAAAATGGGGGGGTTTTGTTTGTGAATTAAATAATGTTGAAATAAGATAATAAAGTCAAATATTGATAAAAGCCTAGCCAAAGGAATCAAGATAGTTTAATTTTAGGAATTGATCATCGATGCAAATGTTTTCTATTCTTATTTCTAGATAAATTGGTTATGGTTATTAACAAGCTCTAACAACCTATCTCTCCTTACTTCCTCGATAATCAAGATAAGCTCTTTGATTATTTCACTTATCGATTAGACAACCCTAGACAAGCTCTAAGGATTTAATCTATCAATAGCATTAAAAATTAGAGAGACCACCAATTCATGCCTGTAGATTATAAGATAACGTATTTTAAACATAATCATACACCTCTATAACATGAATTCGATCATCTATTTTATAACCAAACATGTTATTGTGTCACTGAGACTAGAACAATCAAACAATTATGGATTTGACGTGCTAGTTGACAATATATTAACTTGCAAATTGAGTAGAAGAGCTCTAATTCATACCAATCAACAAAGATAATAATGACAAAACGTTCAGAAGATATATAAATATCCAAAAACAAAGAATAGATTAAAGAAAAATCAATTAGATCTCACAATTCGTTTAGAATTAAACATCTATGACCATTAGGCTAGAAAAGTTGCTTAGCTACACATGTTCATCCTCAAAACGAAAATTAAAAGTAAAAACATAATAAGACTCTGTTCCCGGATGCTTGCTCTGCCTCCTTCCTTCCTTCTTGTCTCCAAGATGATCTAAGATCTCCTTAACCCTCTAGGGTTAGTTCTATTTATATTGTTAAAGGAATGGCAGGTGATCTTTGCTAGCAAGATACGAAAATATCTTTCCTTTTTCAACTAAATTTCGAGAAGTGAATAATCGTCTGCCTGGCACGCCCTACCACACGGTCGTGGGTCAAGGCATGCCTTCCTCTGTATGTAATTCACATATCATCTTCTGTGTCCAGTGTGTGCTACGGCTTCAACCATGGCCAGATGTCATGCCGTGCCTTCCTCTGTGGATAATCTACAATTCTTCATCCGTATCCAATGTGTGCCACGGTTTCAACCACGGCCAGATCTCAAGCCGTGACATCTTCTGGTTGATGTTCCACAATTTCTCATCCTTGGCATGTCTTCCATTTCAACTTCCACCACGGCCAGATCACGAGCCGTGTCTCTCTCTGTTGAAAGTCTACATTTCCACCTTCTTGTGCAGTGTATAGCATGGTTTGCACCATGGCCATATCTCAAACCGTCCCTCCTCCTTGTCTTTGATCCTAGTTGTAGATGAATTCTCTAATTTACTTGAATTAGCACCCTTGACTCCATTTAACCTGATTTATCACCATAATAGAATTAAGTACCATTTCCTTATGATTTCTATAAAATAAATAATAAATTAACACAATTCATACTATAAAGATTGAGTATAAAATGACTCTATTAAATTCCCCCACACTTAAACTCTTGCTTGTCCTCAAGCAATTGAATCAAATCAATTGAGAAATCTGTCATAGATTATACAAACTTTCTTTTCATCATTCTAAGCATCTATTCATTTGTAATTCATGACTTGTAATTTTAATGTCTACTACTTCACCCAAACTGGTTTCATATGATCAAATTACCATGGAAAAAACCTAATAGCTAATCTAAACAAAACAAACTTTAAGCCCTCATGTTTAGCAAAAGAATTTTTATTCCAAAAATAAATACTTAATCCAATAAGGAAAAACACCCAATTAAACTTCATTGGATATTAGCAAGTATATAATCCTTGCAACATAAAGTAAAAGCATATAGTATCAACTCCTTCCATAGATTTTCTCCCTTTTTATTATAAGTCTTGTTTTATTCAATGAATGTTTACATTCATGTTTTTTTTTATTAATTAAGCATCTATTTTGATGGATTTTTGCCCGCTTCTTTTCATGAACTTTCGCCTTTTCGCCCTTATCGTTTATAGTGAGTTCATTGAGTCGGCACATCCCGAGCTCATTACTCAAGTGACGGGTTTTGAGATACCCCTACGGACTCTTCCTCACTCTAACATTCAAGTTTGAATACTCTTAACTCAATTAGTTGAATCATTGGAGTAATGGCTATGCTTGATTCTCTTTTTTTTTTTTTTTTGGTTGAATAAGTGTTATAACAAACAACTTCAAAGAGTATACAGTAGCTAATATAACCTAGAAGTAAACTTGTTTATTTTTCACTTAGGGACTCGACTTGCTCTTAGATTTCAAATTCTAAAGCTAAATACAAGGTAAATTTGTTTCTTAAAGATTTCACTACTTAATTTTAACCAAGTATTCTAATCACAGCAGTGGGTGAGTAAAGTATTTGAACAAGTCAATTTCACATTTTGTAGATGCTTATTACAACATTTAGTACAATCTCCAGATTTCATGATAATTTTGAAAAAATTTGGCTTAAAATTGCTTAAGGACAAACATTCAAAGTATGGATCAATTCTCTATTCTCTATATTTTATTATCCTCTCCCCCACACTTAGCTTGAACAGTGTCCTCACTGTTCCTAATTGATAGGAATAAAAATCCGATAAGACCTATCATTAGTGCAAAAACTAAAGGATTTCAAATCTTAGCGTTGAGGGCCCATTTTGAGCAGATCGACCCGGAATTATTTATATATTAATCTCTTTTCTATTATTCTTGTATCATGTTTTCCAACAGGCACAATTATCATATTCTATAGGGCAATGGACAAACTCTCTCAGACTCAAATTATGGGTTATCCATGGACCGACCTGAACCGGCGATGAGTTGGGCCGATGGATCCTATAGAAGACCGGCATCTTGAAGACCATTTCTTTTATGTATTTTTCATTTTATGAACTATTTTTGTTGTATTTGGTTTTGGAACACTTTTATTTCCTTGTAATTTTCATTTAGGGTTAGCCACCTTAAAAGTGGAAAACTTGTAATTTTGAGCACTTTTTTAACCCTAAGAGTAGCAAGTATAAATACTTGCTTAAGAGGGTTTGAGGAGGCTTATTTTTGCAGAAAACACTTCACATTTTCGTGAGTGGGCTTAGGGTTTCCTAATTCCAAAATTTTCTTATCAATTTCAATCCCAAGAAGTTGGAATTGTAGCGAGTGCAACAATTGGAAATTGTGAGTCATATCAATTCCTACTTGTTGGTTTTCTTTTTCTTCTCTAGTGTGTAATATCTAGGGTTGGATTAGAACATTCTTGGTCAATTTGAATTGGTATCAATTCAAATTAGTGTGTTTATTTTGAGTAATTATCATACTTGTGGATTCTCCATCAACAATTGCTTATCATTTTGAACCGTGAATTGGATATTGAAAGGGGAAGTGGATTTCATGGTTTTATTGCTTTCTTTGATCTGATTTCCACGTGATTCTCAAGCCTTATTGTGGTTACTTGGTTAATATTATCATTAGAGATTACAATGAATCATTTGAATAACAATTTCCATCTAAATAACAAAGGGTTTCACGTGGATTGTCTCATAGTGGATCGGTTTTTGTGATTGATTTGGGGTTGTTTTCTTGAGTCCTTTGAATTTTCTTGGAAGTGGAATTAGGCACATCACTAATTTAGCACAATTAAAGACGAATTAACAACTCAAGGAACATTAGAGAATAAGAGAAAGGAAATATTAGTACTTCCCTTGTATTGGAGTTCTCCCTTTAAGCACTAGAGAGTGTCATCTAATGATATGTATCCTTACTGCAGCTGATCCAAAAGAAATCAAAACAACACTAAAATCAAAACAAAACTAAAGCAAAACAAAACTAAAAATTGAATTTTTTTTTTTTGACATGGGTTACCTCCCATGAAGCACCTTTCTTTAACGTCTATGGCTAGATGTACCTGGCTAGATGTTCGGGTAAGGATTTTGATTCCAGCTTTGGTGCCTGTGGCAAATAGGTTAATAACATCCGCGACAAAAATAGGAGAGATATTGCTAGGATGTTTCATGGCATCATTAAATGTTAAATTTAATCACTTCACCATCAAATTCCATAGTGAGGGTACCATCATTTACATCAATTTTCATCTTGGATGTCTTAAGGAATGGTCGCCCTAATAATATCATTGATGAATTATGAGAATCATTATCTTCTATGTCAAGCACATAAAAATCAGTAGGAAAAACAACCCATTGACTTGAACTAAACATCCTCTAGAACTCCCTCAGGATAAATATTGGACTGTTAGCAAGTTGAACAATAACACCCGTTTCCTTCAAAGGACCAACATTTAAATGTTGATAAACAGACAAAGGCATGACATTGATAGAAGCTCCTAGATCACACATGGCTTTAGCAATTCCAAGATTACCTATTTTGCCAGGAATGGTAAACATACCTGGATCCTTACATTTGGGAGGAAGCTTCTTCTGAATAATAGCTGAAACATTTTCACTCACACTAATCTTTTCATTGCCTTTCAGCTTCCTTTTGTTTGTGCACAAGTCTTTGAGAAATCTAGCATAGCACGGTATTTGCTTAATTGCATCAAGCAAAGGAATATTTACCTTGACTTTTCGAAAAGTTTCCAGAATCTCTTTTTCTTCCACTTCATTCTTGGATTTCGCTAATCTGGAGGGGAAAGAAGGTGGTGTCAACATGACCTTTCGTGGCTCGACTAGAGACTTCTAACTGGTTGTCCTACTGGCTCGGAGTCGAAATCTCTTTCTTGGTCTCTTCCTCAAGATTAGACGGATGTCCTTTCTTATTTGATCCCTGCAATTCTGTTCACTTCTCAAGGTAATTGCATTAACGCTTTGCTCGGATTTGTGATAGTTTGAGAAGGTAACTTACCTTTAGTTTCTAACCTTTTTACAGTAGGAAAACAAGTTGGCTTACCTGATTCTCCATGTTTTGAATGCTCTGCTTTGTTTCCTCCTGAAATTGTTTTGTATTAACAGCAAGAGACTTAAAAATGTCCTCAAGAGACATACCTAAAGTGGAAGGAGCTTGGGGTACATGGTGTGATGGCTTAGGCTGGAATTGTTGGAAATGTTGAGGGTTATTGCCATATCGAAAGTTAGGATGATCCCTCTGTCCAGGATTGTAAGTATTCGAGTAGGGGTCATACTTCCTTTGTGGTTGTCCTGGGAATCCCCCTATAGCAATGGCATGTTCATGATTGTCATCTTGTAATGTGGGGCACTGTCGGTAGGATGATTAGGAGCAGCACAAATTCCACAAGCCTTCACCTGCTGCGTATTTCCAAGAGCTAGCTGTTGCACAAGGGAGGTTAGGTTAGAAATTTGATGTTCATGGTTAGACACACTTTCCTCATTTTCCTTCATTGAAGATGTATCAAGCTTATACCCAAATTGTTGCGAATTGGCAGCCATAATGGAGATCAATTCCCTAGCTTAACAGGGGTTTTGTTTACTTTGGTGCCTCACTTGCAGCATCCATCATCTTCCTTTCCATCGGAAGCAGGCCTTCATAGAAGTATTGGATGAGAAGTTGTTCATATATCCCATGTTGTGCACAGCTTGCACATAGTTGCTTGAACCTCTCCCAATACTCATGAAGTGTCTCGGTGTCCTCTGTTTGATACCATAAATTTCTCTTCTTATACTAGCGGCTCTGGATGCGGGGAAGAATTTGTCCAAGAAGAGTCTCACCATATCTGTCCAAGTGGTTGTAGAACCTGGAGGCAAATAAAACAACCAATCTTTAGCTTTAGTACTTAAAGAAATGGAAAAGCACGTTAACTTGATTTGATCGTCGGTTATTCCTTACGGCCTCATACTAGAACACACTATATGAAACTCGTTCAAATGTTTATGAGGATCTTCATTCTCAAGACCATGACAGGTGGGTAGCAGATGTATCAAACCCGATTTCAACTCGAAATTCAACAGCTAGTTCGGGATAGTGAATATAAAGTGGTTGTTGATTCACATCCGGTACAGCCAATTCCTTAATGTTCTCTCGGGGGTTTGCCATATCGTCTTCTTTTTCAGAATCAATGGATGAATCAGACAAATCCGATGCTAAGTTCAATCTAGGGGATGATCTAGCTTCTCGGCGAGCCTCTTAAGAGTCTTCTCAATCTCCAGATTATAATTGAATGCACCTGTATGAGAAGAACGAGTCCCTACAAGAATAGAAATAAATTTGACACCAATCCCCCGGGAACAGCACCAAAATTTGATGGGTGTCGAATCCAACAAAAATAAAAACCTACTCCTAACAATTATATGATTTGCATATAGTGGTGAGTAGGGTCAAATCCATAGGGATTAGTTAAATTATTTCTATTAAAGAGAATAAAAGGAAAAGAAAAATG
>JBBMOL010000491.1:50922-75290 GCA_037954665.1 Laguncularia racemosa | reverse complement strand
TTGAATTTCTTCCTGAGTTTTAAGAATTCTGAGAATTGAGACTTCCATATGTGTAATTTGCATGAGGACTAGCAAATGCTTAAGTGTGGGGAAATTTGATAAATCTATTTTAACTCTTATAATTGGAGATGATTAAGTCAATTTTTGAGATAATTGGGCGTGAAAATATAAGATTACGATGCTTAATTGATTTATATTTCATGTTCAGGTATGGAAAAGGAGGATTCGATGAAAAGTATTTAAATTCAAGACGAATTGGAGATTAAAGCAAGTAAAAAGGGGAATGCTTTGAAGAAAGGAAGTTACACGGTTTTACAAACGGCCGTGTGAAGGAATCAGGAAACTACACGGTTAGGATACACGCCCGTGTATACGATCGTGTATTAGCGTGGAAGAGTTTGTAGGACAGATCAGTACACGGTTGGAATACACACCCGTGTACCCCAACCATGCATAGGAACACATTGAGGAGGACACACGGTTGAGTTACACACCCGTGTAATCAACCGTGTATGAAGAACAAAGAAGCCAGAGGCATACACGACTATTACAAATGGCCGTGTGGGATATACACGCCCAGAGTTCACTGAGTCAGAGAGATACACGGTTTAGATACACGCCCGTGTAGTATGACCGTGTGTCTATCGAAGGAAGGATATCTTCAAATTGATTTTAAATCTTTCGTCCAATTTTGAAGGATATGTTCTACACGCCAGAGAGGAAGCTACCCTAGGTATAAATAGTAGTCTTTGAAGAGAGAGAAGGGAGTTTTTGAGAGGGAGAAAACACGTACTGGAATTTTGGGAGAACAACAGCAGCCAAAGGAATTTTCGAGCTTTAATTCTAGAAGGGTTTCACACATGGATTTGATTATTTCGTTTTGTTATTCTTTGAGAACCATGTGTAGCTAATTATATCGTACCCGAATCTTACGAAAGTCTGATTACTATGTAACATTGAGTTTATTGCAAAATTAATGACGATTGAGCATCTCTGATTTCATCCATGTTATTTATTATATATTGTTGATTTGATGTTTGGCCAGCATTAGATTACATTGATTTCGGATAAGTTGATTGGAAAATCTCTTGTTTGAATAGATCATACATCGGATGAAAAGGTTGGTATGCAATCTAGGGATAGAAGGCATAAGTTTTCCGTATTATATTGAATATAATGATTTAATCTAATTGAGGATTGTGGTATAATCATGTAATTCTAATTGTTGTTAATAAAAGAGGGATCTTTGTTAATACGGTTAGGATTAGGAGTTAGTGATTTTGGAAGAAACATTAACTTAGTGTTAGATGCCCCGCAGATCAGAGATAATCAATATTCATTAATTAGTTTTCTAAGGATTGAAGTTGCATAGTAATTAGAAGAGTAGTAAGAGCGGGGTACGCGTTGGAACATTGAATTTGATAATTTAACTCATTGTTTGCTATTCATTGATTTCATTTCTAGTAGATAATTTAGTTTAATTTAGGTAATTTGGTTAAATCCATTCACCTCGAAATTGTGCGGTTAAATAGTCGGTTTGAGTTTAGTATTAGTACTTGCTGATCCTTGAAGAGACGATACCTGAACTCAACTCTATACTATTGTAATCGATAGGTTCACTTGCTTAATTGATCGCAAGGAAGAGTCGGAGTACAAAGGATTTTAATTTGTGTGATTGCGATACATTCAACAGTGACTTTCTCGTTGCATTGTTGCTTTTTGCTATTTTGGGGACTCTTTAGAGTCTGGCTCTTCGAATGTGATCATATTGATAGTGGGCTTATGGTTGGGCAGTGGATTAATGTTGACATTAGGTGCTGATGTGTTAACAAAGTCCAACTACACTATTCTGGTGTCAATCAGATCTTGAATTTTGTTTCAGAGCCTCCAGCATCTATCTGTAGAATGTCCCTCTTAGCCCATATGATAATCACACTTGAGGCTTGAGTCAAAATTTTTGGGCTTATATCGATCACTCGGGATCTCAAAGCTGATCAAATTATCCGCTCGTAGCCAAGCAAAGACCTGGCTGAGCGGGATCGAGATTGGAGTGAATTGTCTTAAGACTCTGGTGGCTTAGGTGTGATTTGTCGGGGATTGCTGGATTAAGGCACTTGTAGTATAGAATGTCACGTGGGTCCCAACCTTATCTACTTTGTCAGAATTCACTGTGCTGACGGTAGACTCCTTGGCTTTGTTACCTTTTAAGGGCCTTTGTGATGATGTGACTCTAGGAGGATCTATTGTCTAAAGTCTCCCTGATGTGATGGCATTCTTGATTTGACACCTTACTACCACTACTTCTGTGAAGCTGGATGACGTCTGGCCCACCAGATGTGAGAAGTATGTCATATCCAAAGTGTTGACAAAGATGAATGTTAACTCTTTTTCAAAAATTGGGGTCGTTACCCTAGTAGCCTGAGCTCTCCAGTGCTGAGCATACTCCTTGAAAGACTCAATGTGTCTTTTTTGAAGACTTCCTAGGTCGATTATCAAAGGGGCAACTTTAATGTTGAATTTGTACTGATCATAGAATGCCTGAGTAAGTGTCTCCTAGGTATTGACTTGGTTGAAGTCTAGGTGTGCATACTAGATGAAAGCAGAGCCTGTGAGGCTGTCTTGGATGGTCTAGATCATGAGCTGGTCATATTGAGCATACTTGCTCATCATCCATACATATAGCTTTGTATGCATCTTAGGGCATCCAATACCATCATATTTTTCAAATTTTAGGGTCTTGAACTTCTCTAGGTACACCTCTTCCCCATATATTAGTAAGCTAGTGATCCCTACTTGTTTAAAACTGTCAGACCCCTCTATTGTCTTCATCTTATCAGCCAGCTGTTGAAAAAAGTCTCCTTTCCATCTCCTTTTTCCTGTCCTCTAATTCCCTCTTTATGTCATTGGAGGTTGGACCTAGGTTGACTCTTGGTTCATACTCAAAAGCTGGGTTGAGGTGGGAATTGAACTCTTCATATTCTGGAGGTTGACCTTCTAATACTTTCCCTTTTCTTGCCCCTGAGTGTTCTTCCTAAGTCGGTTGTGTGGTGCGAAGGAGGCTAATACTCTCAGTCAGGAGGTGGACTTGTGTAGCCAATTGCTGGACTGTTTGTTCTAGGGATACGATCCTAGGATCTGAGGCGGTGTTAGCATTGGCATTATTGCGGTTATCGCTGTTGTTGCCACTGTTTGCCATTTTGGTCTTTAAGTGGGTACAGATTGGGCTTCTTGGAGGGTTTGATTGTTTAGGAGATATCTTTGATACCTGGCACACATTTTTTCTCAATATGATGCATGTATCACATAGATGCTAAAATAAAGGAGCCAACTATCTATTAATGATATAAAACGAAAACTCTATTTTTATTAATATTAGAAACTTGGAGTTCGATACTTGAAAAAGTACAATGGTAATCTATTTCCTTGTTCTCTTCTTCTTCTGCTGCATAAGCATCGGTTTTCCACTGATGATAGCTTCTAGCTCTTTAACTCTAGCTTGGGTCTTCTTTAGCTGAGCTTCCAAGGCCTTGTTCCTTTGATCAGACTCTTTAAATCTACCCTTCTAGATGTCTTTTTTGTAGTCTGCAGCTTCAAAGTATACCTCCATCCGAACCTTGACTTGTTCCAAATAGGTTCTCAGCTTTGGGTCTACCTTATCTGGCTTAGGTTAGGTGATATCTAGAACTTGGTATGCCCTTTCTCTTGTTTGATATAACTGGTGGATCACGAAATCCCTAGTAGCTCGGTGCTTGCCAACTTCGCCATCCAATTCTCCAAGGTCTACATTAGGGCTCTCGATTCGGGCTTCCCATAAGGCTTTGACCTCTGCTAGCTTGGTAAACTTATCGGCTACTAGCAAATTTAGGTCTTGATACTCAAACGTAATTGGTTCTAATGATGGCCGATAAACTATGTCTTGAATGGTACCGAACTAGTGAACTACTGGGTTTGGGTGATAACCTATACATTCGCTGATACCGATTAAAGGTACGGCCTGAAGGCTTCTGTAGGTTAGGATGACTTTGCTGTAGCAACTCCATGTAGCCGTCTACAGGATTTCGTCGACACTGAAACTCTTAAGTACTTCTACCCAACTGTAGTTAGTAAGGTCGTCAGGCAACTTTATCTTTTCTATGCATGAGTCCACAAGGTCCACTTATTGGGCTAAAGTTTTCCGAACTAGGTTCAACCCAAAACATTTGAGGTTGCTCACAAACTAGATCAGAATGAGGTTGATGTTTGAGAGGAGGATCTCGTGGCCTTTCTTCTTGACAAAGTTCAAGTTGCGTATTTGTTCAGCCAGTAGAGCTGGGATATAAGATTTCCCTTCCAAGAATTAGGCTACCAGCTCTACGACTTGGTAGTGGACATAAAAGGTTCCGGTGGGGAAGAGTATGGTGGCAAAGGCTATTAGGATGAAAGCACTCACCCTCCTCTATTTGTAGCTCTTAGGGTCCCCACATAATATGTCTTTCCTATCCCCATCATCTTCTCGGGCTATGAACCAGGCTTCTAATTCGTTCATCCGCATGCAATATCTGTTACAGCTTGCTAAAGCCTTATTGATCGCTGTCTTACGGATACCCAGAAATCTACTGAAAATACCGACTAGCCCGACCTCAAGATCTGGCACGTATACCTCATTGGTTAGTGATGGGGCCTGCAAGAGTTGGGTGTATTCTTCTAGAGTGGGAGTGATCTCATGTGGCCCAATGAAGAAAGCTGTGGGCTTTACTTCCCATAGATGGAGGATAGCTTGTATCAAAGGTAAATTCATTTCCATCTTCATTAGTGAAAGGATCGACCCTATCTTCTATTGGATGAAGGCCTGCTCTTCGAGGTTGTATAGGGTAAACCAATGGTCCAGTACCAACTTTGGAACCAGAGGTTTGCAAACTTGGATCTCTTTGCGGAGGAGGCGGTTGACTATAGAACTAGCCATCTATTACAATAGAAATCCTTAATTACAAACTTTTTTACAAAGTACAAATAATGTTATTACAGAGAAATGTATCCGAAGTCCAAGAACAGAACAAAAGTATTACATCATTAATCAATTGCCAGCCTATGACTTCATGTATGCAAATAGGTGGGTTCTAATAGGTCCCCAAGCTCTATGGCCTCCCGCATTCTCGAAGAAATGGATCTCAAGCTATATCAAAGCATTGGGTAGGGTAGCCTAATCTGTTCTGAATGGTGATCATATCACTTAGCCTGAAACCTACATATAGCCCCTCGTCTTAGGGTCTTAAGATGACCTGGGTTCGACCATATCTATTCACACGATTACATGCATGCCGACTCAACAATAAAAGTAAACAACTAAACCCTAAATCTAGTTAAATCCTTGAAAGGCTAGCAACAGTATAACGATCAAAGGACATTTCTAGAAACGGTGATTTGAGGAGATTCAGGTAGCTAGCCTACTAGAGAGAGATCCCTAGTGGAGTCACCATCTTGTCGAGTCTAATTTTTTATTTTTCATTCCTAATCCGATTTATACTGGATCCTATGCTCATCTAATATATATCCTCGACTTGAACTAGGAATTTCATCTTACTTTAGAGTCGCCACCCAACTGAAGTTAGGAAAGATTGAATTAGGATTAATTAAGCAGATTAATCCTAATTTGGACAACTAGTTAGTGAGATTTCCTCTTTTCATTTTTGTGAAAGAGGAAAGGGAAAACTAGAGTTGCTGGACTCGGAGGCTAACCTATTAAAACCTTAAAGTTATCACCCTATTCTCGTGATATCTAAACCCTATCCTAATGTATTTTATTGTTATTTATTTATTTTTGTTATGTTTTCGAATGACTTATTCTAATAGAAAAAAAAGATTTTTTTATTCTTTTTAGAGTTGTCCCAAATAGGTGCCTACGTACCTGCTATTCAGGATCAAACAAGCCGCAGTTCGCTTTTCATGAAAACTTTAGTGGGTTTGTTAATTTTAATTATGAAAATTACTTCTAGTTTACGTTTTTTTATCATTTTAGTATTTCTTTTTGGAAAAACTCTAAGCCTAAGCTTGATTACTTTATTTTTGAAAAAAAAAATTAGTTTAAGGAAAAACCAATTTCAGATTTATTTAAGAAAAGGATTTTTTCTAAGTGATAAAAATTACTTTTTTTTTTATTTCCCTATTATTAACCTACCTCTAATATTCTTGTTATTTGTTTTTATTATTTTTTATTTTTTTGTTATTTTTTATTATTAATATTTTACTTATGTTTTTATTATTTTTTTTATTTTCATTATTTTATCTACCCTAAACTAAACATCTAAATTCTATCATTTTTCCTAATGTACATTCTTACTTATTATTTTTAATTTTTTTATTATTTTTTTGTGATTTTTATAATGTTCTATTATTTATCCTATTCTAAACTAAACCTAAAAAAAACTAATCTGAATTCTAATATTTTAATAATATTATTTTTAATTATAAATAACAAATGAATAAATAAATAAATAAAAAATAAATAAAATTCAATAAATAAATAAATAAATAAATCAATCAATCAAAAAATCCGACTTACCTGGATCTAGATATGGTGTATGAGTCGGGTCGAATCGGTCACGGTGGCTAAAGATCCTTGTTGACGGTGTTTCGGTGGTTCTTTTTATCGAATGAGAGCGGCTTTCGAGCTTTTTGAGGATGGGGAACTCAACCATAGTGGTGGCTTCCTTGGAGAACGCCTCCTAGTGGTGGTTCCGGATTGATCGGCGGTCTTCGGTCCTTGAGCTTCGGCGAAGCTTCTGAAATCTCCTATTTCCTCTCCTTTCTCTCTTTTTTTTCATCCTTTTAGTTCCTACCTTCGACCTCTATTTATAGAAGTCGGAAGACTCCTTCGGATAAGCCTAAATCTTTGATTCAATTAAACCCAAATTTTTTCCGTTTTTTGATACGATTTTATCTTAAAGATTTGATGCTGATTTGTTGTTATCTTGTGATTTATCTAGTTGAATCAGCTTCAGATTGATCGAAGTCCAAAAGATTTGAAGAAATAAGGCGATTCTAGCTCCGTTGGACTTACGCCGGCCTCCCCTCGAGTCTGTTCAGCCGATTTAGGCTCGAGGAAGGGGATGATCATGTGTGAGGCACGTGACTCTTCTGGGCTAATCATACGCTGCTACGTGGCAGCTTGAGGGAAAAGAAGAAAAAAAATTTGCATAGAGTGCCTACGGGGGGGATTTGAACTGCTGACCTCGGTCCTTTCTCGCATGTTCCAAGCGTACATACAAGCCAATTGAGCTGGCCTAAATCTCAGTTTTATTTAACACGCAAATTGTATATATGTATTGTATTTTTTATTATTTTTATATTATTTTGAAATTCTAAAAATTTGTAAAACTTATTTAATTCCTTTTCTTATTATTTCTATAATTATTTTCCAAAATTGATACATTTTCTTTATTTATTTTTATATTTTTCCTATTTTTGCTAAATTAGAAGAAAAATTGTAAAAAATGAAAAAAAATTAATAATTAATTATTGGGGATAAAAATGGGATGTTTACAAGGGCCATGAGGGTTAGTGTCATAGAAATGAGTTAGAAAAGGAGGAAACAATATCAGTGGAACGAGTTGAGACAAGAGAGACCTTAATGGATAATAGGTCATTATTTGTGTTGTAGATGAGATACATCCTAGAAATGGAGGATAGAAAGCAATCACCCCATGTGGTATTTTAAATATTAGGATTCTATTCTGATACTTCTTCAGATGGCTTGTTTGTAGGTTATAGAGTCTCTATTGCATTTAATCTATTAGATTTGAGGACAAATCTTTTTGAGGCTTGAGGAGATAACAAGACCTATCATTAGGGCAAGAGCCAAAGGATTTCAAATCTTAGTGATGAGGGTCCTTTTTGGGCAAATCGACCCTGGAATTATTTGTTTACTAACTTCTTTTATATCACTCATCTATTGTATATTTCAGTAGGCACACTTATCAGGCTTTACAAAGTAATGGACAAACTCACTAAGACTCAACTTATGGGTTATTCATAGACCGACCTAAACTGGCGATGAGCTGGGCCAACAAATCCTATTGAAGAGCTAGCATGTTGAAGACCATTTTTACTTGTAATTTATTTCTTTTAATTATTTATATTGTAAGTTTTTAGGATACTTTTATTTGATTGTAATTGTTGCTTTTAAGGTCGGCCACCCTAAAGTGGCATAGTTGTAATTTTATGGACATTTTAACCCTAAAGGGAGCAAGTATAAATACTTGCTTAAATAGGGTTTTGAGAATAGACTTGAAATTTGCAGCAAACACATTTTATGTGAGAGATTAGGGTTTCCCTAAAATTTCATTGGCTCTTATCAATTTCAATCCCAAAAATTGGAATTGTGACGAGTTGCAACATAGAGAATTGTGAGTAATATTAATTCCCTACATTGTGTTTTCCTTTTCATCACTAGTGAGTAATATCTAAGGTTGATTAGGTTAGTTCTTTGATATGAATTTAGTGTCATTTGTATCCTCTCTTGTCATTATATATAATTGATTGGTTTTATCACTTGTTATTGCCATCAATTTCACTTTACATTATTTTGTGTGGAAGGGCATTGTTGTGAGGAGGGGTCGCAATTTACTTTTGTGTGTTGTTGGTTGGAACTTCATTGGATGTTGAGTTAACTTATTGATTCATTTGAGTAATAGCATCATTGGGATTTAATCTCATTGATTTTTATCATTCGAATCAAATTCCATCAATTAGGGTTCACGCAATTTGGTTTCCCTTTGAACCGATTTTGATCTTGTCATTTAGGGATTGTTAATTGGTTCATTTGCATGTGCTTAAACTTGGTTTTAGGCACATCAAGACATTACTTATATTGGAAGAAGTGCAGAATATTCACATATCACAAAAGCCTCAAGAACTTATTTACCTAATAAAAGCTAAACATGAGGAAAAAATGCTGGCTATTACTGATAAAGGATTACAACTTATATATCCAGTGCCATCTTGGAAAAGCTAACATCATTGCTGATACACTTAGTAAAAAGAAGCATGGTAATTTAGCAACTTTGATCACAACTTAGAAGAAGATATTAAAAGATATGTAGAAATTAGATATGGAGATTGTAACGCATGAAATTGGAGCTAAATTGGCTAGTTTACAAATACAACTAGTGTTAATCGATAGAATAAAAGCTGCACAAGCTGAAGATAAGGAAATATAAGAAATAAAGAAAACAATGGAAGGGGGAAGAGTTGTAGAATTTAATGAAAATGTAGAGAGGGTGTTAAGGTATGGTCACAAGTTATGTATGTCGAGTGTAGATGAATTGAAGAAAGAAATATTAAAGGAGGCACACTATTATAGGTACTCCATTCACCTTACAAGTACTAAGATATGTAAAGTTCTGAAGAACCATTACTGGTAGAAGGATATGAAGAGAGAAGTGATTGATTATGTATCTAAGTGTTTGACACACTAATAGATCAAAATATAACATCAAAGACCTATTGGGGTATTACAGTTGTTACCAGTGCTAGAATGAAAATGGGAACATGTTACCATAGATTTCGTCACTGCACTACCTAGATCTTTGACAAAGTTAGACATCATATGGGTGATTACGGATCAACTGACAAAATCGACTCACTTTATACCAATAGGTATTGGTTACAAACTTGAGAAACTAGCACAATTCTACATTAAATAAATTGTAAACTCTATTGTGTTAGACAGTGATATGTGATTTGTGCGGAAGTTTTGGAATAGTTTGCATAGGGCTCTAGGGACAAAGCTACAATTTGGTATGGCTTTTCACCTATAGATGGATGGTTAGTCAAAATGAAAAATTTAGACATTGGAGGATATGTTAAGAGCATGTGCAATAGGCCTTGGTGGAAATTAGGATGAACATCTGCACTTAGTAAAGTTTGCCTACATCAACAGTTATCAAGCTACCATCCAAATGACACCATATAAGATGTTATATGGAAGAAAGTGTCAGTTACCTTTGCATTAGGATGAGGTGGGTGAAAAACGAATATTAGGACTTGATCTAGTCTAAGATACAGTAAACAAAGTGAAGTTTGTCAAGCAAAGAATGCAATCAGTGTAAAGCCACCAAAAGTTATATGTAGACAAGAAGAGACACTCATTGGAGTTTCAAGTAGAAAATCATGTGTTGTTGAAGATCTTGCCTATGAAGGGAGTGATAAGGTTTGGACTAAGAGAGAAATTGAATCCCAGATATGTAAGACCCTTCGAAATTCATGAGAGGATTAGACCAATAGCATACAGACTAACATTGCCATAAAGTCTAGTTGGAATACATAATGTATTCTACATTTCCATACTAAGGAAATATGCGCCCAATCCAGATCAAATCACTACACTAAAACCTCTACAAGTGCAGCCAAAACTCACGACTGTTGAGAAACCTGTTAAAATCATGGACACTAAAGAACAAATTATAAGAAGATAGGTCATCAAATACGTTAAAATACAATGAAGTAACCAAATAGAAAGAGAAGCAACTAAGAATTTGAAGAGGAGATGAGAAGATGATACCTAGAACTCTTTAGTAATTTAGGTAATTTTCGAGAACGAAATTCTTGTAAAGGGGTAAAATGTAAATACATGAGTAATATATAATATATAATAATAATAATTAAATAATAATTTGCAACTAAGATTAATATCATAAATTATCCAAAAGATTAAGGGTAATTCAGGATAAGGACTATAAATAGGTCATTATAAACTCTATTAACCTTTTTTCCTTCCTTTACACCTCATAGAACCCTATAACCTTCTTATGTGAATCTAAAGAGGAGACAACCCCTTTTCTACCATAGTTGATTGGATTAAGGTAAGTACATCAATTGGAAGTTATTGATGGATTATTTAAGTATATGTTGTGGAGTAGAGAATTAATAGAATAAGGCTCATTATAGATTAATGTCAACATTAATCCATGCTACACAAGGTTTAGAACAAGCAATTCAAACATATCAATCATGATTTAAATAAAGTAAGTGTACCAATTTGTGTATTATATTGTAAATTTCATATTAAATAGATCAACTACGTTAAATTTATTAGAAATTGGACTAAAGGAGTCGATTTATGAAATGTACAATAAGATACACAAGTCACTCAACATGATATGTTATGGGCTTGTTGATATTAAAGAGTGAATAGAAAGATGCATAACCTCTCAACATGACTATGTTGAAACCGTGTTAATGAACAGTGGAGATACATGACCATGTTAAAACCATGTTAATAATAGTAGACAGAGAAATACATGACCTCTCAATATGACCATGATGAAACTGTGTTAATAAATAGTAGACAGAGAGATACATGATCATGTTGAGATTCTATCAAAAAAAATGAACAGAGAGATACACGACCCTTTAACATGACCATGTCTTGCCCATGTCAAAAAAAAAAAAAGAGAGAGAGAGAGAGAGAAACGTACATAGCCTTTGGCACAGTAGTATACTACCTAATGATTACCTATACAGCCTCCAACACAACCATGTTCAGTTGAAACACATTTATTTCCTTTTTACATTTATAGGAATACAATTCTAAAAGTATATAATTTAATCATGTATAGGTTTGAAAGGCTTGTGAAGTAAAAATTATAAGACAAACCAAGTTTTGCAAAGTTTGGTACGTTTATACCATGTTTGTTGCTTACACTTGATAAATTAGATTCTTACTGTGGATTTAATAATATTGTAAATGAACCTAATTAAGTGTGCATGTGATTATGAATTGCTAGGTCTAAGAAACCAAATGTGGGTTAGTGTTCTTGAGGTAACACCCGATGATCGGTATGTGACGTTGTTCTTAGTGGAGTCATGTATCAAAATGATCTAAGTATGTGGAAGCTTGTGATAGGTAATGTAGAAGGTTGATGTATGAGGACTCATGGATAGTGAAGAGTACCCACTGTCATATATTATTATTATTATGTATAGTAATAGACTTATATACAAAGAGGAATACCTTTGTCACACACACACACACACACACCACACACAATATATATATATGGAAGGATTGTAAAAGGATGTTTGTGAATGTTATGTGTGAAGATGTTTATGATGTGATTGTATATTGGCTAAAGATTATGAAAGATAAATAAAATTGTGTATGAATATTATGTTGTATCTTGCATGTGTTATTACTTCGAGCATGCCATGTGTGTGGTGTGTGTGTGTGTATGTGTGTCGTAAGTATGCACTGCACTAGGCATTAGCTCACCTCTCATGGGAATTTTTTTTTAGTTGCAAATGCTACAAGAGAAATTGAGGGATATATTGAAACCTTAAGGGAAATAATTCAATATTAGAATAATGAAGAGAACATAGAATATGTCTATTATAATGACTAGTAGATAGACTCAGGAAAGATGTGTTAAATTTCTTATTTAGTCATTTTAATAGTTTCAAAATAATTCAATATTAGAATAATGAAGAGATGTAGAATATGTCTATTACAACGACTAGTAGATAGACTCAGGAAAGATGTGTTAAATTTCTTATTCAGTCATTTTAATAGTTTCTATTGTAAGTGAATATAAATCGCTTCTATTGCTTAATTTGAGAAAAATGTTAATGACGTATTATTGAGGATGGGAAATTTTATCAATCTCTATTATGTAGTAGATGATTTATGATTATTATCAAGAGTACATGAATATGAGTATTGGAGAATATTAGTGATTGAGCCTTTACATGTCTTTAGAAAATGAGGACACTTGGTAGGTCATTGTATACCTGGGTTTTGAGCATTACATAAGGTGAGAAACTAGAATTAGTAGCTAGATTAGGTAGATTTTAAGCTAGAAGAAATATTTAGGGTTAAGCTTATTTTTGTCGGTATTCTTACCCTTTGAGCTTTCAAAATTTAAAGGAGGAAAGGATTGCTTATTTTTATCCTAAAATGGGTTTTTATAGTAATGTTTAGTGAGGATTTAAGGATAAAAGCAATTGGGACCACAAGGGTTAGTGGCTTAGACCTACTGGGTGTAGTGGATTTTGACGTGGTGCTTATCACAACTCTCTAACCTTTTAGTTGTTGAACTTTGTTCCATTATCCATTATAAACATATAGGGGACCCTATATCTACTGAAGATGTTGTTGTGGACAAAGGCTTTGATGTTCCTCTCCATGATCTTGGCTACGATCTCGACCTTTACCCACTTGATGAAATAATCAATTGTGACAATTATATATTACCACTAGCTAAAAGGTTAAGGGAAAGGACTAAGAATGTCCAACACCCATTAGGTAAAGGCCAAGGACAGTGAGAGAGTGTAGGTGATTGCTCAAAGCATGCTATATGGGTGCATGCTTTTGACATTATACGCATCTTTGTATGAGTTAATCTAAGTCTTCCTTACGGTGAGCCAATAGTAACCAAGTCAGGGTGCTCAAACATATGAAGTGCTTATAGCTTTTTAGTGTGGTTGCTACACACTCCTGCATGTAATTCTTCTAACAACCTTTAACCTTTTTCAAGTTGAACACATCTAAGAAGTGGAGTTCTCAAGCCCCACTTGTAGAGGAGGTCATTAATAATGCTATAATTTGCAACTTTGCACATCAACTTCTTCGGCTCCTTCCTATCCTATGGTAGAGTACCATTCCTTCATTAGTTGAGTATTAGATCCATCAAGCATGTCTTTCAATGTAAGATGTGTCTCCATGACTTGAGTCTGTTTTTTATCGATGCTCTTTTAGGAAGTACTCGATAAAGACCCTTTTATCTTGTTGATCCAAGCCAAGAATGTTTATGAATGCGAGCTTTAATGACTTGTCCATCTTGGAGTTCTCAATTGATGGAATCATGGTGATGTTCTAGGAGGGAATTTTAGGTAAGGTTGTGTACAACTTGGAGGTATTTGGTCATCCCTACATCTTTAATTGTGTATTCCCCTTTTACTTGTTGATGATGAGTTGGGAGTTTAAATATTTCCAATTTTTTCACCTATCTCTTTAACAATCTAACACTTGCAATTAAAGCTTCATACTCTAATTCATTATTACTTGTTGGGAATCTGGACTTAAGCACATGTGACACTTTAGCCTTATGTAGTTTGAGCAACAAAAGGCTTGCTCCACTCTCCCTTCGAGTGGTGGAGCCATCAACATAGAGTCCACACTAGTTGATCCTTGCCATCTAATGCTTCATCCTCTACTATGTACACTACAACAAAATCTACAAGGACTTACACCTTTATCACCTCCCTAAGTCAATATTATAGTCTAAAAGCAGTAAGTTCTAGAGCATATTCACATCCAACCCAATATGTGCAATTTGTGTAATGTGTTTCACAATGGTTGATCAATTAAGACTATTACTTGATAAGCTTTGAAATATGGCCATAGTCTTCTAGCTAAGATCATCACTATAAGTGCAAATTTCTCCACCTTAATGTACCTCACCTCATGCCCTTAAAGGACATAGCTAACATAGTAAGCCAATTTGTGCTCTCTTCTTTCAACTCATACTAACACTAAGGAGAGAGTTTGGTCACTAATCAAAAGATATAAGAATAAATCCTTCCCTAAGACTAGCTTAGTGAGCACAAATGGAGTTGTCAAGAATTACTTCAACTTTTTGAAAGCAATATGACATTAGTTGAAACATGGGGTTAGTTTTTGAAGAAATTGAAAAAACATGTGGTTGGCAATGGTGCAAGTCATGAAATCATTTATGTCATATCGAATAGACACCTTGGCATCAAGTTGGTAGTTAAAGCTCGAGTCAATGGATGACACCCTCCATTTGTAGTGTGGCGGTTTTGTAAACGGTACATTGTAAGCAACTTCAACAAAGTACACAAAAATATGCAATGCAAAAGTTAATTACATATGTCAAATTGCAAGCACAAGCTCGAAAACTAAACTATTTGATAAACCATGTGAAGACTGTTAATCCTTATGCTTTAGCATGATTTAACAATGTGCTAGTGGATATGAGAATGCTGACAACGTGTCAATTGTCAAAAGCTACAATTCCATCTTGGAATGAGCTCGAGAATTTCCGTGACTGCATTAGTGAAGGAAACCATTTACAATTGCATAGGATACTTCATCAAGAAGCATTCAAAAGCTAAAAAATATGGACAAATGATAAAATCTTCACCAAATATACCACCAGAAAATAGATCAAATAAAGTTCATAAGTTAGCAATCACAAAATCATCAACTACAACAAGAAGGCGAGAATTTTTGAAATGCTCCCTAAGTAATCTCGTGTATCAAGTGGATTGAAGGGAAGGGGTCAAACACACTATTGACTTTACTCGTAACATATACACTTGCTAAAAGTGGCAAATACACCAAATCTCATACTTCCACACCCATGTAGTATCGCATTAATCAAGCTCAATATTTATACATCTATATGATTTATACAAGTAGATGCACAAAGCTCACATATAAGACTTTCTTCTTGCCAATAAGCAACAGCTCAATTGGAGCCAATATAGTTTCCATTACTTTTTAAGACTAAAGTTTGCACAAAAAAAGGAAAATTGTGATAAAAAAGATACCACATAGAGATGAATATTAGAAGCGTCCAGATAGGATCACATGTAGACTTTATTGAGGAAAAAACCATAATAAAAAAAGTACCCACATCGAAAGTCATGCAGTTGAAATCCACAATATGTCTTCTTATCTTTTCTTTAATGTTTATCCGAGGCTTATCAAATTTTGTCAAGACTTATCATATAGACATTCAAATATGGTGTATGCCGTTTTCTATGATAATGATCTAATTGCCTTCTTTTTTTCCCATGAAAATATGAAGGTAAAATGAAAATTTTTCGCAACTTAGATATTGATGAACAAAAACCATAGTTTACCTTATAGTATGAGAAAATTTAATAAGCATCTTTAATGCTCAAACTTAATGTTGAGAAAACAAGAGATTGTATTACTTCAATTTTGAAAAGTTGCTTCTCCAATTCAGTTTGAAGCTGCTCCATTTCCTGAATTTTTCAAGGAATCAGTTCATTTAGAACATTTTCGTGAGAACATTCTAATAATTTCTAACAAGTAACAATACCGGTACCTCTAAAAACCTTAAGCTAATAAATCCATTAAAAGGAATCCAAAAACTTGGCTTGCATCAATAAATACACTAATTTTCAATAAACTAATTTCTTGTGAAAACCACAATCCTTCTACAAGTGCCTAATAGAATTCATCATCTTCCTCTAAACAAAATCTTAGATCATAATTTTGTGCATATTGCCAATGTAAGTAAATACTTTCTATTTCATTATTACACATCTTAGATATCTATAACAATGTCTAAAGACCCAAAGCATTGCATATATATATATATATATATATAATAGAAGATATACCACTTAAAGGATCAAACTATGTCCAACATTCGTCTTGCTAAGGCCTAATGATTAAGAGGCCGGATAGAGAAATGGGATTTAAAATTCTTAGATATATAGAGCTTAGCATTAGTTTCATCCATTATACATTACAATATAACAACATAATCTTTTAACACAATTTATCTATTATAAATTGCAAAGGAAATTTTGGTATAAAAGAAAAAGACAAAATAGAGAAAGAGTTAATCATACAAATTAGGAAACCAAGAGATTAACATAATACTCCCCTTGTCACCTACAAGCCCTTTCTTTTGGAAAATACTCCTAACCTTTTCAAAAAGATTAAAGCACATATAAGGTATGATGTGATATGATGCATAGGGAGGGGTCGTTGGATACGCCATTCAAGGTGTATCAACAAAGAAGAGAGAAATAAAATGTAACCATTAGTACTATAATAGTGTACTATATAAGCATTACTTAATAAATATTAGATATGAGAGGTAGTGATAGAATTAAGGGTATACTTGTGAATATGTTGTAAAGGTGAGGGTAGTAACTTAGCTGATGTGGAAAGGTGGACGACGAGAGAGATGTAGGTAGCTGATGTGGAGAAGCAAGTAGGTGGAGAGCAACAGAATTGGAACAGAATTAGTTAGGACTAAAGGCGGATGTGGAGGTAGGAAGGTGCGAGAATAAAAGGAAGAGGAAGGAGGGGAAAGGAAGCAAAGTGTATACACAATAAGGAAATCACCTCGCGAAGATCACATGGCTCCGGCTAAGCTTAAGCTCAGGTACCCCTGACCTGAATTTGCTTACGTGAATTAATTGCTTTTATCATATTCTTAAGTGTGTTCTAGAGTGTGTGTTCTAGATAGTTAGTGTTTATCATTTAATTTCTCCTTGGGTGCTTATCAATTAGTCCGACCTACTGGATCGCCATTGACGGAGCCCACGATCAGTATACGGATTAGATTCGAAATAGAAAGAGATTCTAAAGGTATATAGAGTCATGACCAGGATGGAGACAAGGGTAGAAGAATTGGTGAAGAATGTGGAAGATATCTACAATGAAGTAGCGGAGATCCAACACCAATTGATTACCATTGATGGAGATCAGAAGGCCATGTTCGGAGAAGTCACGAAGATGCAAGGCAAGATGGAAAAAATTCATAAACTGTTGGAAGACATTTGGTTGAACAAGAGTGGCAAAGGAGGGGGAGGAGAAGGAACATCGATGGTTAAAGATCGGGGAAAGCAAGTAGTGGGAAATCGAAGAATGGACGAGGGACTTGAGTTTTCCTATGGGTCTACATAACCAGGGGAAATGGTGGATGAGCTCCAATTGAATGCTACACGAGTCGTTTTACCAATCTTCGAAGGGATTGATCCCTCCAATTGGATTTTAATGGCTGAGCAATATTTCGCAGCCCAGCATACTAGGGAAGAATGAAAAGTAGTACTTACAGCAATGTGTATGAGAGGGAGATGTAATCATTGGTTTCACATGTTGCAAAGGAGAGAGAATGAATTGACATGGCCTCAATTAGAGACGGAGATCATGAAAAGATATAGGGGACTCTTAGCGGCCAATATTTTCAAAAGCTTATCCCAGCTTAGGAAACATGGCACGATCAACCAATATATTGAAGAGTTTGAATCACTCGTCCCTCACGCCCCTACCATGTCAGAGATGCAACTGTTGGGGTACTTCATAGGAGGTTTGAGAGATGATATACAAACATGCGTCGACACTTTCTCACCGATGACAGTGGATTGAGCCATGGACTTGGCAGTGAAAATCAAGAGAGAGTTTGATCTAGGAATCTTTCCGTCCTCAAAAAGGAGTTACGGGGGGAGAGGAGATCACCGGTCTATTGGAATATAGTCTTTAGTAACCAACAGAGGGAATTAAAGTAATTCTGGAATAATACCTCCTACTATGGGACATTTTCCCTATCGTAACAAGCGCTATCAGCCTGGAGAGGAGGGGCGGTTTAGAGAAGGTGGTGGAACTTGGAAGGGAGCTAAGAATGAAGCAACCGTGAGTGGAGGTCATCAAGGAGGTAGGGGATTGGGAACTTTCAAAGAAGGAGGAAGGTGTTCCCATGGACAACGACAATTGTCACATGTAAAGTTTTTGGAAAAGAAAGCCAAGGGGCTATGTTTCAAATGCGACCAGCCATTCAATTCCAATCATCGTTGTCCCAGCAAATTTCGCAAGTGCTAGTACAATGGTAGGGCCAATATGCTGAAGAGGCTACTTGGATGGATACATCGGAGTTTCACCATCCACTTTCCAGACTTTGTCCTTGAGGACAAGGATAATTTATTAGGGGAGGCAATTGATATGATGCATAGGAAGGGGTCGTTAGATAAGCCATTCAAGGTGTATCAACGAAGAAGAGAGAAATAAAATGTAACCATTAGTACTATAATAGCATACTATATAAACATTACTTAATAAATATTAGATATTAGAGGTAGTGATAGAATTAAGGATATACTTGTGAATATGTTGTAAGGGTGAGGGCAGTAGCTTAGCTGATGTGGAAAGTTGGACGAGGAGAGAGACGTAAGTGGCTAACGTGGATAAGCAAGTGGGTGGAGAGCAACAGAATTGGAATAGAATTAGTTAGGACTAAAGGCTGATGTGGAGGTGGGAAGGTACGAGAATAAAAGAAAGAGGAAGGAGGGAAAAGGAAGTAGAGTGTATACACAGTAAGGAAATCACCTCGTGAAGATCACGTGGCTCCGGCTGAGCTTGAGCTCAGGTACCCCTGACCTGAATTTGCTTATGTGAATTAATTGCTTTTATCATATTCTTAAGTGTGTTCTAGAGTGTGTGTTCTAGATAGTTAGTGTTTATCATTTAATTTCTCCCTAGGTACTTACCATGATGGAAGTTACGAAAGAACCTATAAAAGAATATAAAAGCCTATACTTAAGGATAGTGTTAAATGATAATGGACCCCATAATTCTCCACATCCTTCATCCATCTTGTCAGCAATGAGTTGACTTAAGACTCCCTAGATATTGGTGATCAACAGATGCCAACTTCCATATGCAAAACGAATTTTACTAAAAAAGGTGAGTGACTACACTTGTAATTATTTGGATATTATAACTTGATCAAGTAACATAATTTTGAGATATAGACGTGAAACAGGAGAGAAAGATATGTATGGTGATAAAATTTCAGAATCAAGAATTGTGATTTGCTTGGAAGATCACTTATAAGCATCCTCAAGGCCCTGAAAAAACACGTAAGTACTAAAATATGCAAAATATAAGTACATGACAGCAAAAGAAATCTCATTGCTGGCACCTACTGAGAAAGGTGGTTGACTACAATGAAAAACTTACAAAAGCAATATTTCCTAATGATTAATTTTGTTACGTGTAGACTTTTATTTTTTTTATAGATATATTCTTATTTTCCATGATGAGACTAAGAACTTACTAAAGAATATTGAAGAAACAAGTGGTGATAATTTAAAGCTCAAATTTCCCAGTAATCAGTTAAAAGTACGTCCAACTTAAACAATAGTTTATGAAACGCCATTATCATAAGCATATTAAAACCGTTTCAATTCAAACAATATCCAAACACTAGCAGCCAGACATCAATCAAACACATAAAAAATAACATAATGTCATGGCTAACTCAATTGGAAACTACACAACAAACTCTGATTTCTCAACATAATCAGTGCCACCCATCAAAAGCGTGCAAGAAAAAGCACAACATTAAGACTTACATACAAAGCAACACAATGAACTCTCAGCAATACTCAAAAAACTCCACTGAAATTTTCTCAATAAAATTTCACTAGAATCAAGAGAGCTGCAATTGATCAGAGCAATAATAATCTGGTAATATTACAATAAAAATGCAAAGTAATATCGCAATTGAGCAAGGTATTAATCACCTAAGTAAACTATTCTTTCATTTAAATGTCCTTTCCAACTTGGTAGATAAAAGTTAAAAATAAATAAATAAAAGGAAGCAAGTAAAAATGATCACCATAACGACAGAAGCAACAATCTTTAATTGCTCTTTTTACCTATTAAACCTCCTATACTTTACATTTATAGTTATGGGCTTGAGCTACCCACAAGAAAGAATTACACTAGTTAATATATATATATACATTACATACATATTCTTTATCGAATAATATAGCTAGCTAATATATGCAAAAATTCAGTCTACATTATTCTTATACAGGCTGCTAGTTCCATTGCTTGCTACTACAAACTTAAACATTATAGCTATCCAATATATGCAATTTGCAAAATGGAATCGCTTGGTATCATCTAATGCAACTCATAGCCAACACCAATATAAGTCCATAAAATTAACCTGAATCTATCAATACAACATTGAAAAAGGGGTTCACAAGTTTCTCTGCGAGCAATGACTATATGGCGAAATGCACACCAAAAGGTAGATATGCTGCACTCTTAGCTAGCATTGAATGACATGAAATATTCAAATAGCATAAAAGGGCTAGTAGCTACTTATTAAAGTTCTTAAATGAGTTAGTAATCGAAGTATTAGCAAAAGAAAAATGTCCTTGGCCTTGTAATTTTGAGAAGCATAAGCATTCCAACCACAAAAATATAAAATAATACAGAACAACCACCTCTTACTTTGTCCTCCTGCAATTAATTCACACAAAAATTACGGTTAGTATAATAGCCAATTGCCTCAAAAAGTTTGATGATGCTCATGATGATGGATAAAAGGGGCATTAGATGCACTGATGAATATGCATTACCTAAAAGCCAAACATTACTTGAAACCAACAAAAAACATGTCTCCTCTTTCTTTTTGTGGTTCATGGCCATGGACAAATGCGTTATTGTTCATTGAAAATTTTAATTAGCAAACAAATAGCTAGTCAAGTCAAGTGACGTTTCTCCCTAATGAAACTTACTTTGAGTAGCTTCTACTTCTCTTTTTTGATAACAACCAATCGTTTTGAGGCAAAATGTTTTCTTTTGTGCTTGATGACCTTGGCATTATTATCAATATTAAGGTAACATGTCATTATTTCTAGGGAGATACTGGGCCTATCTTACGATGACCAAGCAAATATGTTTCTATTGGACCTAAGGAAGCTAATGAGCTATTGTTGTTTGAGATCTGCAGACATTAATGTCTCTATTCATGTGGTTTGCTTAATGCTGCTACGAGCTAAATTTCCTCAGTTTCTTTGGCAATTGTCCCTAGATCCCAACTTCTCCTTAGGTCCAATTTCCACACTAAAGACATCCTCATGCTTTAAAGCCTTCAAGTACGATGTGCGTGCCAATTCTTGGTCTCTTTTGCACACACTTACTCCATTAAGTGTTGGAAACTTTGTCTTCAAGTGCAGTGTTGAGGATATCAACTTGAAGGTGTTCTAGCTTAATCACCCCAATATCATATTATAGGTTGATCAGTAGTTTATCACTAAGAATTGAATGTTTTGTTAGGCCACAACGTTGTCATCCCTAAGTTCTGTAGGAAGGGTGACAATGCTTGTCGGCCCTTAATAGGTTGATCGTTGAACCCATACAAATCATGATTGTAGAGTTTCTTCGTGTTCTTAAGCTTGAATTGCATTTGGTCATAAGCATGTTTGAAAATAATATCAGTTGAGTTGCCTATAATGACCAAAATCTTCTTTACCTCAAACTTGGCAATCCTTGTGCTGATCACTAAGCCATCATTATGAAGGGTTTGCAACCCCTCAAGGTTTTCATTCGAGAAAGAGAAAAATGTGTCTATTTTCGACCTTTTGTTGTGTATGCTCATCACCTACTGGCTAGTTTGGCATTAGTCAAGCTTAAAGAGCTAGGTTAGCCACCAGTCTAGGTCCCTTAAAAATTGTGTTAATCACATCATTGAGGGCTCAATTTGGGAGATCATTGTTATTGTTGTATGGCTTATTGCGACCTTACTCCTCTTACCTCCTTTGAGTAGGTCGCTTGACCAAGGTGTTAGGGTTAGCTATATACTCCTAAAGATACCCTTGCTAGATAAGCTCTTTGATAGAGTTTTTAAGTTAATAACACTCTCCTATGTTGTGATCTTAGTCTTTGTGGAAATCATAGTATTCTTTTAGAGTTTTTCTTACTCAAATTAACCTTGTAATCTTGTTGGTTTGGATAGGGTGCCTATGTTGTAGACTTCCATAAAAATATCCTCCATTAGCTGATTTAGAAAGGTATATTTGTGAAGCTCGAGATAGATCCCTTGTTTTCCTTTTCTTGTCTAACTTGCTTCAGTTAGATTCCCTCCTTGCCATGATAAAATCTTCCTATTGGATGCACTTCTACACTTTCTCCTTGAATTCCTCAAAGTTGGTTAGTTTACTCTTTACTAGGGATTTAAAGAAGTCATTAGTAGGCTTGAAATCCTGAATGACCATTTTTAAGGTAACTCCCTTATCGACATGGGAATTTTAGTATTGCGGCATTAAAACCTAGCAAGGTAGTCCCTGATCAGTTCGTCATCACCTTAGTTAATTTAAGCTAGATGAGTCCTTCACCAAGAGTTTGCTCACCAAAAAATGCTGTTGTAAGTAGTTAAGTAACTCATCAAATGAGGATATGGAGTTAGCTAGCAAATTATTATACTAGATTAGAGCAACTTTGTGAATGGTGCTCAAAAAAGCCTTGCGAGCGATCACATTGCTAAGGTTGTGTAGGTTCATTATTGTTTAGAAGTGGCATAAGTGGTCATTTGGATCATCGATTGCATTGTAGGTGCTAAGCTAAGGCAAGTGGACATTTGGTGATAATACCTCCTCTTGTATCGTTTGCATCAAAGGAGTTCGGTTGATGGAAAATCCAGTAGAGGATTAACCTTATTACTCTCTTTCAAGTCGAAGAGAAATTTGATGTAGTCATCAATTTGGTTAATGTCCATGTCATTGACTTACTTGTTAGCCCAAGTTTGTGCATTAGATGGCTTGAGACAGTTATTATGAGTTGTAATGCCATTGTGAATGTGTGATGTAGTAGGTAGGATTAAAGGGGAATGAGCCTACCCCTAATATGCTGTGGGAAAAATTAGCTCAGTAGGAGCTTGGTTGTAGAGCTTTGTAGACCAAGCTCGCTAATTCAGTTGTGGGGCTTTCACCATTAGTGGTAATGGTAGAGGATTTTTATGTGGTGGTTTTAGAGAATGGGTGGACAAATTCTCCAACTTCAACGTATTGTTCAATTGCTCCAATTTTGCTACTCAAGCTTAGAGCCTTTACATTGTCATTGTGCTACTTCAATGCTTATGTTAGCATAAAGATTGCGGATATAGAACATAATAGCAATATAAAGGTTGAGAGAGTGAAAATGTCCTTTATGCAATGGTCTCAACTTCTATTTATAGGGGTTGGGACTGATCTTGATATGACAAGTGCATTGATATTCAAGATTCTTTCTAGTTTTGTAAAGGGTTTATCTTTGACTAGCTTCTTGTCTTATCTATCTTGAGCCCTTCATGCTTATCTAGTTTCAAGACATGCTTAGTTGATCTGATCGGTAAGTCAGGGACATACCTAGTTGGGCTTCATGCTTCTATGTTGTGGATATCAACAAGAGATTGGTGTAGGCACATGGAGCTTAGATAAGGGTCTAAACAAGTTAGATTGAGCCTTGGGGGTCTATGTCCAAAAAGCTCTATCAATAGGTACTATCTATATATTTTCATTTGAAAGGTAAGGATAATGTAATATATAACATAGTGACTATATTTGAAATTTGCTACAAACTTGCTAATCTATTTCCAAGTTAGCTAGGGGTAGTTTTGTTGCTTCCTCACACATCATACTTCTATTGATGTAGAAATACAAGCGAATTATACTTCTATTGTAGTAGAATAAAACCTGGAGCCCGCTTTATCAAATTAAACAAGATGTGGACATATGAATTGAGATGGCTATATAAGTAACATTCCCTATATTAGGAGTGAGTAGATCTAGAATAGGTCCATCAATAAAACCAATCTTATAAGATGAGATTCTAG
>JBBMOL010000491.1:0-50422 GCA_037954665.1 Laguncularia racemosa | reverse complement strand
CCGATTGATAATCTGAAAAAAAAAAAATCATTATTCTCTAATGTTGGATGATGTGAAAATTGATGATCTGAAAATGACTTTAATAGTCTTATTAATTCTCATTTTCTTCAATGAAAATGGCGACTTTTAGGTTGCTAACTTGCAACTTACTCCAGTATCATCCCTGCGAGCTGCCAGTGCAACAAACACCAAATAACATTGAAGTTAATAAGTTAACCTTGAGAATGCAAAACGCCTTTTAAGATAGGATATTTGCGGTATGTTTGATGGGAAGGAATGAAAGAAAATCGAGAGAATTGATGAAAATGAATGGAAAATATGTATTTGGTAAGAAAATATGAGAGTAGAGACATATATAGAAATGAAAAGACATGTTTTTAAATTTTCTACCTTTTAAAACCATTATATTTTGCTTTAAAATTTGAGATAGAGTGGTGAAAATAAATAAATAAGTGTTTAAAGCTACGAAGGCACACCTAACATTTAAATTTACTAAATTAAAAGATGAACTATATTTTCTACAGTAAATTGCAAAAATAGGATAGTATACATAAATAATATCTTTTTTTTTAATTCGAGAAATAGGATACTTAGAAAAATTATTCAAAAAATAGGTTTTGAAATCAAAACTGAAGATATTGATAGGGTTTAAGCCTTCAATAGAATTTATAACAAGAAAAAAAATAATTTATTACAAGATGCAAAGGAATTACAAAATTGGGAATATTAGTGTAGAAAAATCATCAACCATGAAGTTAAAAGGTGTCCCTCCTACTATGTTATAACTGATTAGATGAAATGGTCGAAGATTCATCTAATTTGCACAATGAAAACAAAAAATGTTAACATTATATAAGTAATGATTTGATATCGTAAATGTGCAAGGGTAAGCTAAGATTGAATTAATAACGCGACTGATTATGCAATGTTTACCATTATCGTGTCGACGTGGATGCATTCTTCTATTATGGCCTTCCCCTTAGCAAAGTCCACTTGTGATCCTATTTGGACACTCGCAAGTGTCCATCTCCATATGGTACCTTTTCCACCTTGGCTTTCCCTTTTTTTGTATAATATCAAGCTTGATTAAAGCACCAATTGCATAAGCATGGGAGCATGGGATTCAATATATTTGCCACTTTTGGCAAGTGCATATGTTGCGGTTAAAGTCAATAGCGTGTGATCAACCCCCTCCCCTCAACCCACTTGTTGTACGATGACCACTAGTGAGCAGTTCAAAAATTTTAGCTTGCCTACTGTATCCAATGACCTTGTGGTTACTAACTTGTGAATTCCATCTATCTATCTTCTTGGTGGCATATTTGATGAAGACTCTCCCCTTTTCCATATTCTTAAGCACCTTTGAACGCTTCTTGATGAAGCACTCGATGCAATCGTAAAAGGTCTTCTTCACCAAAGTAGCCACAAGAGACCCAAAAGCTCCTTTTAAGATGGAGTTGTAGCTTTCGACAAGGTTAGAGGTCCTATACCCAAACTGAAAGAAATTTTCATGAGCTAGTGTCCACCTTTCCATCAACACATTGTCAAACCACGCCAAGGCATCAAGCTTAATATTCCCCCACCTGGTCCATCAAATAGTTCAACTTACGAGCTTATGTTTACAACTTGATGTATGTAACCAACTTCTTGCATTGCATATTTTTGTATGCCTTGTGGAAGTTGCTTGCAATGCATTGTAAACAAAACCACCACACTGCGAATGGAAGGCACCATCCGTTATGATGGACATCAACTACCGACTTCATTGTAGCATGTCTATGTGATATGAGGCAAATGGGTTCATGACCTTTACGACTTTCATAGTCTTGTTATCTACCAAAGAAAATGTCAATGGGAGTATATAGGTGGTCCTATCAATGCCACAAGCAATCTATAACCTTCATGTCAAGATTGTCCATGACAAGATTTACAAACCGACCTACAAGATTACAATTCAACTGCGGGTAATCCTGACTTATAATGGGGTTGCTGCATGTGTGTGGAACCTCTAATCTAGTAATTAAGATCAACCCCCCCAACTTCTTCTTTCGGGCCTAAAGCCTTCACCTATAACCGTCTTCTTTTTCTGTATAATAGATAGACCAAAGCATTAAATTAGATTCTACAACTGTGAAATTGCAATGGTTCTTCACATGGTAAGCTTTAATAGCTTGAACCACTTCTGCTTTTGTCCTGAATTCCATTCCCTTATAGAATTCATTGCTATTAGTGGAACCACTACACATTGCTTTTTGCTCCCATTCAAAGTGGATGAAACTGTCATCGCCACTAACATTGTAGTATGGAACAAGATTTCTAACTACCACACTAGGTTGTTCTACCATAGCAATATACTAGTGGAAGATCCTCTTTAGATACATGAACTCCAACTGTTTCACTATCATCATCCTCCTCTTTAAAGCTCTCCTCATACTTGGAACTTTCCTCACCAACACCCATTCTAATGTTGGTGTTCATTGCAGTTTCCACACCCAAATGCACGATATACGGATCACAGGACTCCAATCGTTGTAACATCGGAGTAATTTCTCTATTTACTTCATTTTCATAACTCATTGGTGCCTTCTCCATAGGGTTTCCAACATATGCTTCAAATGTCGATGGCTTGAGAGGCATTTCTTCCATGTTAGATGACAAATGTAGGTGTCTACTGTCTTGAAATGTTTGCCATTTCAAGAGACCCCCTAAATCTTCAAAAATTCTAATATGCGATTATTGTATACCATGATTTCCAAACGATTCTATTGTTTCAATAAAATTTTCAACATCATCATTTAAAGTTTTTAATTACTCTAATTTCAAAATTAACTTTAGTTGAGTTTATTAATTATTTAAGACTCCCAAATAATTGTCTAAACTCAAATATTGATATTTCTTGATGAAATTAAGTGGAGGAACATTTTGGTTATTTTTGAAAAATTTGTCCTAAAACTCAAAATTTCTTTTCAAAAATTTATGTTTGCCTTAAATCAAATTTTTATCTTTTTAAAATTCCTCATTGGGTTTTAAAAGATTTTTTTTTTTTTAAATAGGTTATGGATAAAAGGATTAAAAGGTTACTTTATGAAATTTTATCATATGAGCTACTAAAAATTGAAAGTACATATACACTTTTTAGACTATATCCGAAATATTATTTTCTTCCACTCTTGGTAACATCATGTATACCAAAAGTAAAGCTGTTGCAACTCTTCTTGTAGTAAAACACATTGAATATCGTGCGAATAACCATATCCAGAGCGGATGGACTCTGATTTCTCGTCGCCTAGCGGGCATAACATATGTCCATATGTCCGAATAAACAGAATAACAAAATTTGCTATAGAAAAGTCTCTTTCCACATTAAAGAACCACTAGTATTAGGTAACGTATCCGGCAATGGCAGCCGGCAGGACCACTCGGCCAAGTCCCAGTCCCATACGTAGAAGGAAGACTTTGTAGTCCAAGTCTTGGATAAGTCTCGGCCAAGTCCCAGTCCCATACGTAGAAGGAAGACTTTGTAGTCCAAGTCTTGGATAAGTCTCGGCCAAGGCCCAGTCCCATACGTCGAAGGAAGACTTTGTAGTCCAAGTCATGGATAAGTCTCGGTTTTCTTTTTCTTTTCTTTATTTTTGTCCTTTTCCCTTTATAGTCAGGACGATGTTTATTAAATTATGGAACAGTATTTGGAAAGTCGTAAAATGTCGCCAAGAACAGCACCCACGCGGATTGACGTTACTCTTCAGTGACTGTCATTTGTTTCTCTGTATTTAGTCCGCAGTTAGGGCTGCTAATAAAACGAGATAGGAAGATGTACTCGAACTCGGCTTGGAATAGTACTCAATAAAATTAAATTTGATTAATTAAGTTTATTTAAATTTAATTTAATAAAAAAATATTTTTTTATTATAATAATATTAATATTTTAACTCAATTAAAACTTAAGTAAATTTATACTCATTTAGATTCATAAATTTGTTAAGCCAAACATTATGAAATTCAAACTCAATTCAATTATTTACTTAAATAGCTTGAGATTGAACTTGACCTTTAACTCGATTCAATTTTTCTTGAGTTAAGGCAAAGGGTCAAAATCAAAATTGAGCCGAGCTTGAATAATTATAAAGAATCTGGCTTATTTGCAGCTCTACCAATAGCATACAATTTCACTTAAAAAATAATATTTCAATAATATTAATAATAATAATAAAGGAAAGCCATTTTTAATCGTATTAGGCTCTTGGTCTAGTCACTATGTAACACTGCATATATACCTCTACTCTTCTAAAGCATATTCAAACTTGTAACATATAACAATGGAATTCATATGTTGAGGTTTCGGGATTGATATAGATTAAAAGTGATGTCCAATATTCTATGCCATATACATAGCAGACTCCCGAGATTTGAAAGATGAATGAGACCATAGCATTCTCCCATAAAAACTGTAGGATTATATAATACTTAGCAATTAGCACCTCACAGGAAAATTATTAGAATAAGAAACCGATTGATAATCTGAAAAAAAAAAAATCATTATTCTCTAATGTTGGATGATGTGAAAATTGATGATCTGAAAATGACTTTAATAGTCTTATTAATTCTCATTTTCTTCAATGAAAATGGCGACTTTTAGGTTGCTAACTGGCGACTCACTCCAGTATCATCCCTGCGAGCTGCCAGTGCAACAAACACCAAATAACACTGAAGTTAATAAGTTAACCTTGAGAATGCAAAACGCCTTTTAAGATAGGATATTTGCGGTATGTTTGATGGAAAGGAATGAAAGAAAATTGAGAGAATTGATGAAAATGAATGGAAAATATGCATTTGGTAATAAAATATGAGAGTAGACATATATAGAAATGAAAAGACATGTTTTTAAATTTTCTACTTTTTAAAATCATTATATTTTGCTTTAAAATTTGAGATCAAGTGGTGAAAATAAATAAATAAGTGTTTGAAGCTATGAAGGCACACCTAACAAATAAATTTACTAAATTAAAATATGTACTATATTTTCTGCAGTAAATTGTAAAAATAAGGCAGTATATTTAAATAGTATCATTTTTTTTTTAATTCGCGAAATATGGTACTTAGAAAAATTATTCCAAAAAATAGGTTTTGAAGTCAAAATTGAAGGTGTGGATAGGGTCCAAGCCTTCAATAGAATTTATAACAAGAAAACAGTAAGTACAAGAATCATCAATTGTGAAGTCTACTGCGCTATAACTGATTGGATGAAATGGTTGAAGATTCATCTAATTTGTACAATGAAAACAGAAAATGTTAACATTATATAAGTAATGATTTGATATCGTAAATGTGTAAAGGTAAGCTAAGATTAAATTAATTACGTGGCTAATTATGTAATGTTTACCATTATCATGTTGACGTGGATATATTCTTCTATTATGGCCTTTCCCTTTGCAAAGTCCACTTGTGATCCTATTTGGCCACTCCCTAATGTCCATCCCCAAGTGGTATTTTTTCCACCTTGGCTTTCCCTTTTTTTTGTGCAAGCTTTGGTCTTAGATAAAGTAATGGGAATTGTACCAGCTCTAAATCGAGGTCATCACCTATTAGTAGGAAGTGGGTCCCATATGTGAGCTCTTAGTGTATCCACTTATATCAATATGGTATAGATGGAAAAATATTAAGCTTGATTGAAGCACCAACTACATAAGCATGGGAGCATGAGATTCGATATATTTGCCACTTTTGGCAAGTGCATATGTTGCGGTTAAAATCAACAATGTACGATCAATCCCCTCCCCTCAACCCACTTACTGTATGATGACTACTGGTGAGCACTTCAAAACTTCTGGCCTGCCTATTGTATCCGATAACCCTATGGCTGCTAACTTGTGAACTCCATCTATCTATCTTCTTGGTGGCATATTTGATGAAGAGTCTCCCCTCTGTCATATTCTTAAGCACCTTTGAATGCTTCTTGACGAAGTAATCGATGCAATTGTAAAAGTTCTTCTTCACCAAAGCAGCCACAAGTGACCCAAAAGCTCCTTTTAAGATGGAGTTGTAACTTTCGACAAGGTTAGAGGTCTTATACCCAAATTGAAAGAAACTATCATGAGCTAGTGTCCACCTTTCCATCGACACAATGTCAAACCATGCCAAGGCATCAAGCTTAATATTCCCCCACCTGGTCCATCAAATAGTTCAATTTACGAGCTTATGCTTACAACTTGACATATGTAACCAACTTCTTGCACTGCATATTTTTGTATGCCTTGTAGAAGTTGCTTACAATGCATTGTAAACAAAACCACCACACTACGAATGAAAGGCACCATCAATTATGATGGGCATCAACTACCAACTTCATGGTAGGATGTTTATTTGATATGAGGCAAATGGGTTCACGACCTTCACGACCTTCATAGTCTTGTTATCTACCAAAGAAAATGTCAATGGGAGTATATAGTTAGTCCTATCAATGCCACAAGCAATCTACAACCTTCATGTCAAGATTATCCATGACAAGATTTACAAACCGACCTACAAGATTGCAATCCAACTGCGAGTAATCTTGACGTATAATGGGGTTGCTGCATGTGTGTAGACCCTCTAATCTAGTAATTGCGATCAACTCCCCCAACTTCTTCTTCTAGGCCTAAAGCCTTTACCTATAACCATCTTCTTTTTTTGTATAATAGATAGACTAAAGCATCGAATTAGATTCTACAACCGTGAAATTGCAATGGTTCTTCACATGGTAAGCTTTAATAGCTTGAACCACTTCTGCTTTTGTCCTGAATTTCATTCCCTCATAGAATTCATTGCTATTAGTGGAACCAGTACACATTGCTTTTTGCTCCCACTCAAAGTGGATGAAACCATCATCATCGCAAAACATTGTAGTATGGAACAAGATTTCTAACTACCACACTAGGTTGTTCAACCATAGCAATATACTAGTGGAAGATCCTCTTTAGATACATGATCGCCAACTGTTTCACTATCATCATCCTCCTCTTCAGAGCTCTCCTCATACTCGGAACTTTCCTCACCAACACCCATTCTAATGTTGGTGTTCGTTGCAGTTTCTACACCGAAATGCACAATATACGGATCATAGGACTCCAATTGTTGTAACATCGAAGTAATTTCTCTATCTACTTCATTTTCATAACTCATTAGTGCCTCTTCCATAGGGTTTCCAACATATGCTTCAAATGTTGATGGCTCGAGAGGCATTTCTTCCATGTTAGATGACAAATGTGGGTGTCTACTATCTTGAAATGTTTGCCATTCGAGAGACCCCCTAAATCTTCAAAAATTCTAATATGCTATTGTTGTATACCATGATCTCCAAACGATTCAATTGTTTCAATAAAATTTTCAACATCATCTTTATCCTTGATTGCCATCAAGGCATAAGATAAATTGGCCCCATGGAAAATAAGATGCTTGTGAATTATCTCAATCCCTACTTTAGTTGAATTAACTCCAATACTCCAGCATATTCTATTCAAGAATTGGGTGTAATTCATATTTTTCTTTATTTTCAACTTATTAACTAGATCCCTATCATATTCCGACCCTCAGTTATCGCTAATAATATTTGAAAATGTATAGATCATCAATTTCACATAGTCAATCCTTGTTTCCCTATCCACAATATATATATATATATATATATATATATAAATTATCAACTATTTTACATAAATAGGTAATATCGATTTTTTATATTTTACAATGAATAGAAAAACCAAATTTACAACACAAGAATATAAATTATCAACTACTTTACTCTGTATATTGGGGAAACCATTTTTTTTTTTCGATTATCCAATTAAAATGTTTTCTTTTAACAATACAAATAATAAACTTAAATTTCAAAATTAATTATAATATGCAATTTTTCTTCAGTAATATTTAACTACCATTTAACTAACAAAAACTTGTAATATTTCTTAAAACACATGATATTGTAGCAACAAATTTCTCAAATATAGAAAACAAACATATTAATAGAAAAAACTTCAACTTTTTATCTAAATACATACTAGAAATGTAGATTAATTGACTATTCTCATTGAGAAAATGGTAGATCTCACTAGACTCATTCAAATTCTACAAGCTTTGTATCTACAAAACTATTTCTTCTTCTTCGTATGACACTGTAAATGAGAGGGAAAAAAAATCAAGAGCTAGAGTTTGCAAGTGAAATGAAAATAATTGTATTATGTAACCGCGTTCCAATATTAACTTCAAATACTATAGTGTTTGTGACTCTGTATTTTTTCTCTTTCAGGTTTGCAGTGCAAATGTGTTCAGTAGATGTTTAACAATAAAAATTTGATGATGGGATTACATGCACATGATAGAATTGGTGTGTACTAAAGGCGCATATTACATATATAACTTCAAAACCTATTTTTGGAATAATTTTTCCAAATACCCTATTTCACAAATTTAAAAAAAAAAAAATTAAGTATGTTGCCCTGCAAAAATAACCTTTAGTTTATATTTGTTGTAAGTGTGTTGAATCTCTTATTACTAAAATTATGCATTTAAACCCTAGGTTCTTAAAAAGTGTACATTTATATTTTTATATGATCATTTTACTATTGATTTTATGTATATTTTAACTTTAATTTTTTTTAATTTATTTATTTTATCCAAGAGCAAAACATAAGATAGCATGCTTTTAATTTACTTCATGCGATGTGAACCAGAAAATTAAAATGGGAAATATTTCCTTTAATTTCCTTCCCTTCTATCCAAATATAAAATGAAAATCCATTTCTTTAAATGTTTTTCCCCCTCTCGTTGTTGAAATCGCCCAACGTGCGGTCATGCAGCGTGTTATTACGCATGGATTGAGCCATTCTTACTGTCCTTTGTCAATAGCATGACTTTTCTCCATTTGAAGTGTTTCTCGTTTCCTCCAGTCCCTAAAACAGTTAATCACCCTGAAAAAAAAAAAACAAAAAAAAAAATGAATGAAAAGAAAAAAATCCTTTTATTCTCGGCTTTCATATATTCTTTTTATTCCTTATTTTACTAACCTAAGTATTAAAGTAGTAATACCATAACAAACTTTATTACTCTAATAACCTAATTTCTTTTTATTTTATAGGTAATTTAGTCACCTTTTAAAAACACAACACAATACTCTTATACCTATCTAAAACATTTTGGCATAAATAGAAGTTATTAGTTTTTATTTTATTATTTATTTATTACAACAATAAGTCTATATATTTATTTAATTTCTAGGTCTCGGTGTGTGACGGGTTCTTTTCTTCTTCTTTTTTAAATATATATATATTTTCTATCACCATCGGACCTTCTCATGTGTGTGAATAAACAGCAGAACATAATGTTACCTCTTTAAAAGCTAAGGTTGACTAAATCAATGGGTGCTTTATATTACGCGTAAGAAGACTCCCTCGTAGGACAAGTCAAGGGAAATATCTTTTTGTCTTTTTCTTCTTCTTTTGTCATTTTGTCTACGAAATAGTCAAGATTGTGGAAAAAGTCGTATTGGAAAATCGTAATTAAATTATCGACAAGAACACTCTTCCGGCTCTTTCATCTGTCTCTTCTTTTCTTCTTTCCAGCTGCAGCAGAGAAAATTAAATAATATATCCCTGTGAATGTATATATGTATGTGTGTGTGAAGGAATTCAATACAAACTATTTGATCATCTCACGCCAAATATGACGATTTCTATTAGCTTTAGCAAGATGCAAAAAATACTCCTTGTTTTACTGTTCCTGGCCTTTCTCAATACTTGCCATACTGAAGCTGCGCCTATAAATCACTTTTGCAAGGGCGACGACGGCAACTACACTTCCAACAGCACCTACAAGAAGAACCTAAACACAACCCTCTCTTCCCTGTCAACCACCAGCAGCCCCAACGCCATCGCCACTGGGTTCGCAAACGCCACCACTGGCCAAGCCACACCGGATAGCGTCTACGGCCTATATCTCTGTCGGGGTGACGTTAGCCCAGCGGTGTGTAGAGATTGTGTAAAGACAGCATCCGAGGAAATAATCCAAAGATGTCCTCATCAGCGAGTTTCGATCATATGGTACGATGAGTGCATGTTGCGCTACTCCAACAGGTATATATTCGGTTCTGTTGAAGCAGACGGTGGTTTTATCATGTTGAGCCCATGGAACGTGAGCGATCCGGGTCGGCTTAAACAGTTAGTATTTAATAAAACAATGAATGATGTGATTCCGAAAGCAGCTAATAGTGGGAATGGAAAGAGGTTTGCAGTGGGGAAGGCTGACTTCACCAACTTCCGCACGCTGTACACGCTCGCACAATGCACGCCTGACTTAGAAGCCTTAGATTGTCAGAGGTGCCTTGTGAAAATAAATTCAGAACTTCCATCAGATAAGTCAGGAGGGAGAGTCTTAGTTCCTAGCTGCAATATTAGGTTTGAGTTGAGCTCTTTTTATAATGAATCTGCTGTGCCTCCTTCTCAAATAACACGGGTCCCGGTCCAACCTGCTCCTGCTCCTGCTCCCCCTCCGCTGGCTCCAGCGTCAACAAGTAAAGGTAATGATAGATTCAGAATACCGGTTATGTTAGTAGTTGCTTGAGTCAACTCGTTGATTTTATTAGTTTTTAAGGAATAACTCAATTTTCGAGATAACGAATACAGATTTCACGAGCATTCGATAAATAATGTTAACAAGTGTAGAAAGGTGCTTGTTTGCAAAATCCTTGTGAGAAAAGCATGCAATTTCATAGTAAAAGAAGACAAGATACTAAATGGAATTTGGTCAGCTGGTTTCTGCTCCTTGGATTTTAGATTTATAGCATTTTGAGTTTATAGTAGCATGGATCTGTTTCGAGACTCTAAGAGTATGATCAACATCTTCTGGTTCAATGAAATTGAACCTCAGGATTGTTTAATAACATCTCACGCTCAGGTAGAACAAAAAAGGTTTCTCTCTATTATTGCTTTGGCATTAACATGCCTTCCATAATTTATATGATCAATTTATGCCTGCTCCCCTACTGTATTTCAACTCTGTAGCAAAATTACTTCGGTGAAATGCATCAAAGCAAACATCTACAGTATAGGAGTATTTTAAATAAACAACTTGATTTATCAGACTATAAATAATTCTGATGGAATTGAGGTGGAGAAAAGTAAAAAAAATCATGAGGAGAGGATGTTGCTAATTTTTTATAATGAAATAAGTTAGATCATAGCACAAGGTTTACAGCACTTAAAACTTTCTAAACTATTGCTGCATGAAACGGGGATAAATTTTGAAACTAACCCAATTATCAACACAGGGAGAAAGATCTCCACAGCAATAATTATTGCCATTGTCGCAACAATTGCAACTGGTGCTGCGCTCGTTTTTGTAGGACGTTGCTTCATCCGAAGAAAAGCAGCTACAGAGCAGACCGTTATAAGACAATACGAAAGTGGTAAACATCAAGTGTCATGTATTTAGTTTCTTAAACAATCTTTAGATCTCTTTCTTTAAGGTATGCTACACTGTCAGTTGTGTAGAATTTAAAGTGCGTTCCTTTTTCTTTTGAATTGTTGTTAGAATATATGAGCAATGTTGAGTCATTGCAATTTGATTTGTGCACAATACAAGTTGCGACAAATAATTTCTCCCGTGACAATAAGCTAGGAGAAGGTGGATTTGGTGTGGTTTATAAGGTAAAGTACACCTTACTATCCCAAAACTGAAACACCCTTTTGATTTACAACATTCAAATGATTCTAAAAGAAAAGAGATTCCCATTATTTGGGAAAAATGTAGGGGACATTATCTGATGGACAAATAGTAGCTGTGAAGAGGTTATCTCGTAGTTCGGGACAAGGAACAAATGAGTTTGAGATTGAAGTTGCAGTGGTTGCAAAACTTCAGCACAGGAATCTCGTAAGATTGTTTGGATATTGCTTGGAAGGAGAAGAAAAGCTATTGGTATATGAATATGTTCCCAACAAGAGTCTTGACTACTTTTTATTTGGTCAGTACTATCTCTTAACCGACATATGCACAACCACATTGAACATAACAAGCTCAAACTTTTAGATCAGCTTGTTGTGGATCTTAATTTTTTTATAATAGTAGAATTGGGGATCCTAACATTTTACCACAGTGGCGCACTTGAAGACTAATTGATATAAGATCAAATTAGATGTAAGAGGTTTAAACTTTTAGATTAATTCATTATAAATCCATAGTTTATCACCGTCAATGTCAAAAAGTATTGCTACGTAATAGAAGTAAAACATAGGTTAACGTAATAAAAATTATAGTTTTTAGTCGTAAAAAACTATAATTTAGGTGATATTATTAAATTATCTTTATGATCTAAGCATATTAGTGTAAATGTAAGTTTCACTTCTATTTGGTTAGATGACTTTTCTAGCATGATAAACTTTGCTTCAACATTTTGTGGTCCATTTCTTACTACTAATCATGTAATTGTGCAGATCCACAAAAGAAAACATCATTGGATTGGAGCACACGCTATAAAATTGTGACAGGAATAGCAAAAGGAATACTTTATCTTCATGAAGATTCTCGGCTTCGTATTATACATCGTGATCTTAAAGCTAGCAATGTTTTATTAGATAATGAGATGAATCCGAAGGTTTCTGATTTTGGCATGGCAAAGATATTTGGAATGAATCAAACGGAAGGAAGCACGAATAGAGTAGTGGGCACATAGTGAGTTCGATTATGATATTCTATCACTTACCATTTCAATTCACTACATATGCTAAAAATTAATACATCATATGATTATTCACCATCTTGTCATTTGTAGTGGCTATATGGCTCCTGAATATGCAATGCATGGTCAATTTTCTGTGAAGACGGATGTCTATAGCTTTGGAATATTGCTTCTTGAGATAATAAGTGGAAAGAGGAGCAACTACTTATGTCGATCTGATTGCATCGAGATCCTTCCAAGCTTTGTAAGTTGAGTTTCACTTATTTGCTTAGATCTAACTTTTACAATGAATAAATAGCTTTGATAAGTTTATGATGGCTTATTGAAATCATTCCCTAGGCTTGGAAACATTGGAGGAATGGTATGCCTATGGAAGTCATAGACCCACTATTAGGAGATTCTTTTGAAAGGAGTGAAGTCATTAAATGCATTCATATTAGCTTACTATGTGTTCAAGATAATCCAACTGAGAGACCTACAATGGCTACAGTTATCCATATGCTTAATAGTCAGATAGTTTCCATGGCAATGCCCCAAGAACCAGCATTTTTCTTTCATAATAAGACAACGGCCATGAGGATGATATATTCAGAAGCCTCAAGCTCTTCCAAATCCAAACCGTTGTCTGTGAACAAACTATCCATCACTGAATTATACCCTCGATAAATGTAAGTAAGCATGTCTAATTTATTAATTTAGGTGCCGTTTCTTTTGTTATAGTACATATGTAGTTCATTAACAACTTTTGAAACCAATTCTTGAAGGTGGAATTATGAAGAAACAAGTTTTCAACATGGGAGATAGAAACCATTATAACATGATGCTATTTTTAGTTCTTAATATTATTAAGTTTATCACTTGTCCAATTTTAATGGGTTAAAGATTATCACTTTTCTCAAAAATGAAGACAATTGATTATTTTTACAATGTAAAATATGATGAGGCATAACATTGTTGATGGTGACTTAACATGTGGATTTTCACTAACATATGTAATCTATAATGTGTTTCTTCTTACAAATTGATTGACCTAGCTATGCATTCATAATCAACTATCCCCTAAGTTGACCAAAAGTGCTATTCGATCAATTGACCTACACGTGCTAGTTTTCTAATATTTTAGTTTTAAAACCAATTTCATCTTATCTTAGAGTAATCTTTTATTTCAAATTTTTTTCTTTAAGCACTTATCTTCTAAAGATGATAATCTTATTTTCCTTTCCATAGTGTATCTCTAAATTTCCAGCTATAGAAAAGTTATCTATTCATTTTACAAATCCTTAATATCATATAGAATTTAACTTATCCTCGAGATTGTTTGACTGGGAATACAAATGAATGAAAAATAAAAAAAATAATTGTTGATCAATAACGTTCGCATATTCTTTTACTTTTACTTCTACTCATGTTTAGTTTGGATAAACCGAAAATTGAAATTAAAATTATCCCTGTTAATGTATTAAAAGGTATCCAATGCAGCTATTTGAATTTAATGCACAATTTCCTAGTGCAATCAAATTCTATCTCTAAAAGAAAAAAAATTTGATTTTTTTTCTATTTTAATTTTTTCAATTTATTTTTATTGATCAAGAAAAATATCTGTTTTTTTTTTTCTTATTAAATTTCACTATAGTAACCCTATAATTAGATGTATTTCAGTCTATGTACATAAAGAATGAGGACATCATGAATTTGGTAACTTTTACATAAACATATGTTTAATTCACTATAATAGAGAATAAGATGAAAGAGGATAATAATTTTTTTTGCATTATTTCAATTTACGATTGAAGGTATTTTTGAAATAAGAACTACATTTTAAAGGGATGAAGGAAAAGATAAATAAGTTTAATTTTACGAGGATTCATTAGTTATTTAATGTTATAAAAGAGTATATATATATATATATTTATATAGGTGTTTGTAGCAAACTAACTTAAAAATGAGAAACACAAGGAATAAATGACAAACTAATGCAAATCTTAAATCATACAACGAATAAGGAATCAACAATTAATGTCCACTAAAATATTATAACAAATCCTAAGGTTAACTCCTAGGGCTAATTGATTTTCCTTTTGAATGGTGTATATATTTGGCATGAATATATGTTATTAATTTTTATTTTATAACTGTTCGTTTATTATTACATTAAGTTTATGTATTTTAATTAATTTCTATTTTCCTGGTGTTTCACAATTTCTTTTTCTAATTTTTCTTATGGCTAACGTGCACTTACGCTCATTAAATAATCAGTGATATTTTCTTGTAGTCCTTGATAAGGATGTCTAGTCCTTTTCAAGTGGGAATGAACAGAAAATAACTCACTATAGAAAAGTCCCTTTCCTACGTTGCTCCTTTAAAAGCCAAGGTTGACCTTAAGTCAATGGGAAATTTCTTTTTCTTTTTTCTTTTTTCTTTTTTTGATTTATAGTCATGATGAGTAATGCTAGTTAGAATTTGGAAAAGTATTTGGAAAATAATAAATTATTGGCAAGAACAGAAAATAATCGGCTGATGTGGTTTGCAGACGTGAAGTTTTTTTTTTTTTTTTTTTAAGTTATGAATATATATTATATTATATTTTGATTATATTTTATATTTTAAATACCTTTATTATATTATCCTACTTGCCTATAAAAATTATCTTTAAATTTTATATTTTTAACATTTTATTACGAAAACTTACGTCTAGATTAGTTTCATTATTCTAATATAAATATTCACTCTAAATTTACATTCAATGTTTCTAAATCTATAATTTTAATTAATTTCGTTATTTAACTCAATATTATTTAAAAATTACGTTTCGGATAATTTATTATTCTATTTATTTTCTTTAATTACTTATATAATTTTTAAAATTTTTTCGGATTTCACACATGAGAGTATGGGTGCATACATTTTATATATTTGTTTTAATTTCTTAATCTATTCAATCCTCAGTGTACATTATCTTGAGACACCTATTATACATTTTGGCATGAATGTATGCTATTAATTTTTATTTTATAATTACTCGTTTAATATATCAATTATCTATTTATTTTATTTAATTTCTTATTTTCATTTTTCTTCTCATTTGTCACTGAGTCCATTAAATAATCAATGAACTTTTCCTTCACATGGTTGTCCGGGCCTTCTCATACGTGATAAACAGAAGAACAAGTCAATAAGTTAGTAAGTGCCATACGCGTAAGAAGACGACCCCGCAGAACAAGTCAATAAGTTAGTAAATGCCATACGCGTCAGAAGACGACCCCGCAGAACAAGTCGAGGGAAATCTATTTTTGTACTTGTTCTTTTATAGTCAAGATAATTAATGTAAGTTTGAATGTGGAAAAGTATTCGAAAAATCATAAATTATTGGCAAGAACAGCAGCCAACGAGTCGATATTTTTCTTCAGTCTCTTTCATTTGCTTTTCCGTTTTTATCTTCAGTAACAGCGAATTTTGCATGCCACAGAAAAAAAAAAAGAAAAAGAAGATATTCCTCGAGATTGATCAACTAGGCCCAATGGGCTATTGCCAAGTATAGGCAATCTACCATTCTATGGCTAGGCTGGTCTGGTCTAATACGTTTCTTCTTATAGACAAGTTGAACAATGTACATTCACAGTCAACTACCCCCTTAGTCGACTGAAGGTCGTAGTTCATTAACCTACATGTGCCGATTCTCTAAGATTCAAGAATTTCATCTTGAGTCTCATCCTAAAATAATCTTTTACTCTAAAATCTCATCACTAAGCACTTATATTAAAAAGGTGATATTCTTATTTCCATTTTTATAATGTATCTCCAATTTTTCAATTATAGAAAAAGTTATCTATTCTTTTTACAAATCTTTAATATCATATAGAATTTAACCTATTATTATGATTCAATCCTAATTAATATTGTATCTCTAATTCATGATTAACACCCAACAAAATGAAGGATGCACACACCCTAAACGAACTTGGATTCTTGCATTACTCTCACATGATCACAAGGCCATACACTATCTCCTACTTTCCCCTGTTCCTTCATCCAAGATTCACATTATTGATATTTTTTTATCCATATTGTATAATATTAAGAATTCACAATTCTTACCATTTCCAATGTGGTCAACTCCTTTTTATGTGCTTCACTAGGGATTAGTATTAACCTTATCAATTAGCCCAATTGCTAATTAGAGTAGAGCTAAATCAAGGAATTGGACGATTCTACATAAATAAGAGAATGGTTAGCCTTTCATTTAAATAAAATTCTAGCAAATCATAAATGAGATAGGTTATTTCAGCCAATGTAGATAAAACAAAACTATAGCAGAGGAATAGAGAGTGAAGAAAAGAGATGGCATCATTAAGCTAAATTGATCCACATATCATCACAATATAGAGAACCTTATATTGGATATAACTTGTAAGAGATACTCCATTTTTTAACATGCTCTCCAAATTATGATTTTCATTGGTTGATTGACACTTGATTTCTTTGGAATTATGTTCTTGTGTGGAAGATCTATTTGATTTGATGTTAGTCTCCAACAAATGCGAGAAGAGTTGAGTTGCTATTAAGCATGAGAAGCCATGGAAGGCCTATTAGCCAGATTCCCATGAATGTAAAGTAAGCCTACATGGATACAATGTGCAATTCCAATTCTTGATCCAAAATTCAATGTGGGACTGATAACTAATACTAACATTTCTTGTTATCATATGATATATCATATGAGTGTCTAAATGGGTCAATATCTAAAAATCCTTAATTATGATATGACTCTTTTATGAATCATGTATGAAAGTTTAAATCCATAACCCAACCCATTTAACTAGCATGTCTTGTGTCCAAATTGGGCTTATTATTGATTAAAATCTTATTAATAAATTTATAAAATGTTTACATATACAAATGATAAAGGATAATTATAAATTTATATAATTTAATAATCTCAATATTTTGATTGAGATACTTCAATTATAATTTTTTTTAATGAAAAATTCTATTATACAAATGATAAATGAGTTATATTTATTTTGAACTATGACTTATGCGTGTGTATATATACATGTATAAGTGTAGGTATGTATACATATTTATCCATTTGTTTTAGTTTCTTAGTCGATTGACTTCGGCATGTTATTAATTTTTATTTTATAACTGTTCGCTTATTATTACATTAAGTTTACGTAGTTTATTTAATTTCTATTTTCCGGGGTTTCACAATTTCTTTATCTAATTTTTATTATGGCTAACGCGCACTTATGCTCATTAAATAATCAGTGATATTTTCTTGTGGTCCATGATAGGGTTGTCCAGGACTTTTCATGTGTGAATGAACAGAAAATAATTGACAATAGAAAAGTCGAAATTTCCTTCTTCTTTTTACTTCTTTTTCTTTTCTTTTTTTTTATAGTCAAGAAGAGTATTTGGAAAATCATAAATTATTAGCAAAAACAACAGCCGCCGAATCGATGTTACTTTCACTTCTACTCATATTTAGCTAGAATTTTCCATCCCTATTAATGTATTAAAAGGCATTCAATACAGCTATTTGAATTTAATGCACAACTTCGTAGTAAAATCAAATTATATCTCCGAAAAAAAATATACACCATTTCTAATTTTTTTTCAACGTATCTTCGATGATGGAAAATATATTTTTTCTTATTAAATTTGACCACATTATTTCTATCATTAGATGTATTTGAGTCTATATACATAAAGAACCAAGACCTTATGAATTTCATAATTTCCCCTTAAATATACTGTAGTTCACTATAATGAAATAAGGCTTGACAATTATTTTTCTGGTGTTATTTTAATTGGAGGTATTTTTGGAATAAAAATCACAATTTATAAGGAATACCAGCAAAAGGAGAACAAAAATTCCTATCTATTCCTCAAAATAGACATTACATATGTATGGTGGACAAATTGGCGTATGACCAAAATCACATTCCTATTGCGATAGCTGTACATATAGATATAATGAGAATATGCCTCAAGGATTGGTAGCTATTTCTTACAAACTAAACAAGGAAATAATTATTTCGTAGTAATAAATGTATGTATAACCTTTTATTTTCTTAATAGCAATGGATTTTTGGTTGTATGTACATTGGAAACCTTTGTGTATGTTTGGATGAGTGGAAAATAACAGATAGAAGAAAATGGGAGAAAATGTTATGTTTAGCAACTTAAGTAAAGAATTCATTTATTTCTCCAAATGGAGAAAAATAAGCGGAGGCAGGTAGAAATGAGACGATTATACAATTGTTCATTACAGCAATGTTAAAATAAAAAATTAGGAAATTTTATTCAATAATAACTCCATTTCTCTTCATTTCCTTTTTCAAGACAATCCAAACAAAGCAAATGGAAACTTGTCCTACCCCTCTTTTTCCGCTGATATTCACTCATTTCTGTTCAAATTGCCAAACACGGTGTTGGTGATGCAGAGCATGCTACCCATAAATTGACCTATTCTCAGTCTCAGCATCACTTTTCTCCATTCGAGCTGCTTTTTGTCTCTGCTTTTCTTTCCTTTCCCTTCCAGTCCTTTTGATCGTCTTGCTTCTACGATTTCTGTTAGCCTTAACAAGATGGAAGAAGTCCTTCTTATCTTACTGCTCCTGTCCTTCCTTAAAACTTACGCTATTGAAGCTCCAACTCCTACAGCACATCGAATAACAACAGATTCTATTCATGCTGTTGCTCTAGCTCCTGCAATTGAAGCGCCACCTCTAACAGTTTACGGTCGCGGTGGTCCTGCACTGCTTCCAGTAACAACTCCTCCTTCTCGCGCTCCTCCTCCACTGCATCCAGTAACAACTCCTCCTTCTCGCGCTCCTCCTCCACTGCATCCAGTAACAACTCCTCCTTCTCGCGCTCCTCCTCCACCGCCTCCACCACCAAGTAAGGGTAATGTTAGATTTGTACTGCAGGTTGTATTAGCAGGTGTCTCGACACGGCGATTAAATATTTTACAATTAGACAAGTACATTGGAAAATAGAAAACTTATTTAAATATGATGTTAAAAACTCCAGGGAGCCACTTGCTATAAACATGTCATGACACACATTTCATAATACAAGAAGACAAGATGCTGTACAAGAGTTAGGTCACCAGGTTTTTTATCCCTGCATTTTTAGAATTTTAGGACTTGAACATGTTATAGCTTGACCCAGTTTTTTGAGATTATGCTTGAAGTTCATACCAATTTAATGAAATTCAAGCCTACTCCTATTGAATAATGTCTCATGCCAGAATTGAAGTTAAAAGTTTATACCAATTCCTGTTGCTACTTGACATGAACATCTATGTTATAATAATTTTGTGCTAGCTTGTATAACTGGCCTTTCATGTATAACCTTCCATTTCAATCTATGCGTGCTCCCCTGCTTTACTTAAGTCCTGTAGTAATTTAATCTGTGAAATACGTTAGATCTACATTTTCTACGAACTTAGAAGTAGAACGAGCAGCATAAACATTCATAGAAGTATTTCAGATTTGCAGCACCCTTGATTTGTGGCGAGTAATGAAGATAGACATCCGCTGTATTTACGAAACGATTGTTATTTGTTTCAATTACTTTCGGGTTGCTCGCTGATGCCAACTATAGAAATTTCATTGGAGAATTCTATCTACATGTTCCTGATGTCGGATTGGGTATATTGCACTAATCACCCTTAAAAATTTTGAAAATTGCATGAATCCTTAACAATTTTAAAAGTCAATACTTACCCTATAAAAAAATTAAGTCTCTGAATTTTTGCTAACACGGGCAGCTTGGCAATTAATTGATTATGTTTAATTAGCTAATGTAAAAAATGATTAATGCAGGAAGAAAGTTTTCAATAGCTATAATAATTGCCATTATAGCGGCAATTGCAACTAGTGTTATCCTCATTTGCATTGGGTATAGCTTCTTTCAGAAAAAAGCAACAACAGACCAGGCCATCATAAGACAACATGAAAGTGGTAAATAGCATTAGCCGTGTTTTAAGCTCCTTAAATAGTCTTCGTATGTTTTCCTTCAAAACATGTTATATTGCCACTTATCTAAAATTCAATGTGCTATTTCTTTTGAGTAGTTATGGAGTACATGAGTAATGCTGAGTCGTTGAAATTTGACTTAAGCACGATACAAGCTTCCACAAATAATTTTGCCTGTGACAACAAGCTAGGAGAAGGTGGATTTGGTGCGGTTTACAAGGTAAAGCACACCCTACTATCCCATAACTCAAACACCCCTTTGATTGACAACATTCAATAATGGAGCAATTAAGGAAAAAAGAATCTCATTATTAATTAAGGAAAATGCAGGGTACACTATCTAATGGACAAAATATAGCTGTGAAGAGATTATCTCGCAGCTCAGGACAAGGTTCAAATGAGTTTGAGAATGAGGTTGCAGTGGTTGCAAAACTTCAACACAGGAATCTCGTGCGATTGTTTGGATTTTGCTTGGAAGGAGAAGAAAAGTTATTGGTGTACGAACTTATGCCAAACAAGAGCCTTGACTACTTTCTATTTGGTCAGACAGAACTCTTTAAAAGCAATAAATGTAAAATCAATTAGATATAACATGCTTAAGCTTTTGGATCAACTCATGTATATTTAAAGTTTATTATAGTATCATAGACAAAGGTCTCAACGTTTTATCTCAATTTAATCAAGTTACCTGCTTGATGATCATTATATATAAGACCACATCAAATATAAGAGTTTCAAACTTTCAAATCAATTCATTTTAGATATGGAGTTTATCAATGATAACATTTTTTTTTTTTTTTTTTGTGAAAGCATTGATATGTGGTAGAAAATGCATGGTTGGCAAAGTAAATGTGAGACTTAGATTTTAGACGTCAAAAATTATCATTTACTTGACATTCACATTATCTTTACGACCTGCCGTGCTAGAGAAAATGCATTTTTGTCTTTTGGTTGCTTAGATAACTTCTCTTATTTGTTAAATTTTGCTTGAACATTTATCGTACATTTCTTAGTGTCAATCATGTAATTTTGCAGATCCACAAAAGAAAACACTATTGGATTGGAGCAAACGCTATAAAATTATAGTAGGCATTGCAAAAGGAATGCTTTACCTTCATGAAGATTCTCGACTTCGCATCATACATCGTGATCTCAAAGCTAGCAATGTTCTATTGGACGATGAGATGAATCCAAAGATTTCTGATTTTGGCATGGCAAAGATATTTGCAATGAATCAAATGGAAGGAAACACAAATAGAGTAATGGGAACATAGTGAGTTTGATTCAAATGTTCTACCACTTGCCTTGTCCTTCTAAAATAGTTGGGGTTTCATTTTATTGCATATGATTTACAATGATTTTATTTATAAAATTAACACATTATATAATTATTCTTCATCCTACTCGTAATTTGTTCTAGTTGTCATTTGTAGTGGTTATATGGCTCCAGAATATGCAATGCACGGTCAATTTTCTGTGAAGATAGATGTCTACAGTTTTGGAATATTGCTTCTAGAGATAATAAGCGGAAAGAGGAGCAACTACTTATGTCGATCTGATTGCATCGAGATTCTTCCAAGCTTTGTAAGTTAAATTTCACTAATTTTCTTTTCAAATCTAATCTTTTACAATGTATAAATAAGTTTGAGAAGTTCATGATGATTCGTTTAAATTTTTCTTAGGCATGGAAACATTGGATGAGTGGTACACCTTTGGAAGTCATAGACCCACAATTAGGTGACTCCTTTGATAGGAGTGAAGTTATCAGATGCATTCATATTGGCTTACTATGCGTTCAAGAAAATCCAGTTAATAGACCTACAATGGCTACAATTGTCCATATGCTTAATAATCAAACTGTTTCCGTAGCAAGACCTGAAGAACCGGCATTTTTCTTTAACAACAGGATAGAGGCTGTGGGTATGATCCATCCAAAAGCTTTGAGCTCTCCTAAATCAACAACTTCATCTGTGAATAGAGTATCCATCACAGAATTATGCCCACGATAAAAGTAAATAAGCAATGCTACTTGCTTAATTCAGTTGCCCTTACTTTTGTTGAAGTAGATATATTAACCATCAAGAACTTTTGAAACCATTGCTTGAAGGTTGAATTAAGAAGAAACAAATGTCCAACTTTGCGAATAGAAACTATTCCAACATGTTGCTATTTCTTAGCTCTGTTTGAATTTTTTTTTGTATATATTTTATCTTTGTCTTATTTGTATTTGATTTGCATCTATTTGAAATTAAATGTTTAGGTAATTGATTGATCTATATTTGATTTAATACTATTTTAATAGGGATTTTTTTTTAAATAAAGGTATATATATAATTTTTACCTTTATCATTTTTCCATCTTATAGACATCACATTTTTACTCCTTTTAAATTGGTTTTCATTAGATTAACTTGGTTTACAAACATAAAAAGTAAAAATAAAATAAAAATACACAAATGATAAAAAATTGAAAAATATGTAAAAAAACAATATTTTAGGCTAGAAAATGGAATTGTAAAATATTCGTTAGGTCCGTTGAATGAAGCCTAGGTCTAGTTTTATTAAATAAACTTCAAACTAAACGTTTATTAGGTTCAAATAAATTGTGTTTTGAGAAAATAAACAAGAAAAGCCCAACATAATTGCGTACCTAAGTCTTACAAGTCACGAGTTTAAGCTATTTTCATGCAAAACGGTTAAAAATTTATCCAACATTCATTTTGTTTAATTGATTTGCATCAACAATGAATCAAAAGTTTGATTCTTCGATGCAAACTCATTCACGCATGTTAATATCAAAGCATGGGGAGTACAAAAACATAATCAATTGCTCTCAAACTCGAACGATTCAAGCTCCTATTAGTACTAGTGCTTATCGATTGCGTGTTAATAAATAAAAAGAAGTGTTTCTCTCTCTCTCTCTCTTTTTATCCTATAAAAATACTTAGAAGGGACTATTGTGTAGACTTTAGATATTACAGTATAACTGTCATCTAGGGCAAATTAGGTTTCCAAGTAATTTAATTATATTTTTTAAAATAATAAATAATAAAAAAATAAAAAAATGATTTTTTATCAAGGATATGGTTTTATCACTTTAAGCATTATTTTGAGTTGAAAATGTATTTTTTCACTAAAACCAATGGTTTTCATAAAATAAAAACTTTAATGGGTGTTTTCAAAAATTAAGTCTTTAGTTTTTTTTTTTTAAATGGGAATAAAAAATTAAGTATTAGAACCTTTGTTAAGAAAATAAAAATAGTAATAAACACAAATTTGGCTTGTTTTCATAAATAAAATTGGTTAACACACTAAAGTTTTATAAAAAGTAACTATGACAATTTGATTATGATTAGCAAATACATAAGCACTTATGGAGTGATTGATAAAAAAAAAATAAAAATATTATTTTTCCAAAAATCCTAAGAAATAAAAAATGGAAAAAGAAAAAAATAATAAAGAATGTTTTTGGTTGGTTTATTTTGCTTTCTGCTTGTGAATATTTATATTAAAATAAAAAGAAAGGGAGTTTAATAAAGTTTTAAAATTCATACTCTGAAAATATAACAAGTGATAACCTTAGGGTTTTAATAGATTAGCACCCTTAACCATGGAGAATAGTGTCTCTAATTAATATTTTTCTAAAAAAAAAATCATTTTTTTAGAAAATTTTGTAAACTAGTAACTAGTTAAGATTAATCCATCAAACTAAAATTAACTTAGTTTTATTTTCCAACTTAAGTTAGTGGTGACTCTAATTTTTAAATACTTAAAAAATAGAGCTTTCTTTAATTTTATTATCAAATAACTTATATTAACAACTTATTTACTTTGCTGAATATAATAAATCTATAATGGAATAGCTATTACTAGAGAATATAATAAATAATGAATTGTTATGATGATGTTTACTTGGATATGTAATAGAATTGGAACTACATTGTTTACTTAACACGCTCTTTGACATGGGCGTATACTTGACCGTATAACCCTAGACAGTAACTTCTTTAAGCTAATTTCTTATTCTGTTCAACACGACCTTAGACATGGTCGTATAGTGCTTCGTGTCATGCTTCCCAATCTTGTATTAACATAATTTTAGTATCTACTAAAATTCCTAGTCAATCACTTTGTTCTAGCTACTAGTACATTTGTGTGTGGCCCTTTAGATTTTTATACATGAAAGAGGTGTCTATTCTCTATACCTCTTTTATAATTTGTTGGAAAAAGATTCTGCTTTTGTTTTTTATGATGGTTGTTTGCAAGCATTTAATTTATTGAAGGAGAAGCTCACTTTTGCACCAATGTGATATGCTTAGAAGGGAATCAAAGCATATGCAAATAAGCCAATGGAACAACTCCTAATCACAAGATCAAAAACCGGATCAATCCTCCACCAATTAGACGTGAACCATAGAATTGATGGTGAACCAATTTACAAAATCAATGAAGATTAATACCAAATTGATGAAGTTGCTCAAATGAATTACGTACTTAACACATTCTCCAATGAAATCCCAATCACTAACACACATATAACAAAATAAGGCCTTGAACTCCTCTTCAACAAAAGAACTCCACCTACAATGGAAGATAAATTGAAAACAACATTAAGATACAAATCCAATCAAATTGATAACAATATATGAATGGATTTTGATCTAAAATTAACGTCAAAATTAGAACAAGAATCACCCTAATCAGCACTAGATATAACACACTAGTTATGAAAAGGAAATCAACTTAGGGAATTGATATGACTCACAATTCACTAGGTTGTAAACTCGCTACAATTTCAATTGGATTGAAATTAATTAGAGTCCTGTGAAATCTTAGGAAACCCTAATCTCTCATGAACAATTTGTTGCAAATATCAAGTGTATTCCCCCCTCAAAACCTTACTTAAGAAAGTACTTATACTTGCTCCCTTTAGGGTTAAAATGACAACAAAATTACAATTATGCCACTTTAGGGTGGCCGGTCCTAAAAAAACCAATTACATTCAAATAAAAATATCCAAAAAACTTACAAAATAAATAGTTTAAAGAAAATAATTACAAGTACAAAAGATAATAATCTTCAAAAGCCGATGTGTCGAGGCAATGTTGATTACAGCAGGCCATCGGGTGAGAATTCGATGATGTCCCTAATTGACCAATAGTGACATTCATTTGGCATCTCGTGAAGAAAGATCATTGTACCCGTTAAATTATCATTTAAACATTTATTAGATAAAGAGAACAAGTATGTAATTTAGATCATTATTCAAATCAAGTTCCTATTCCATCTAGATCGTTGGAAAGATTTCCATCACAATGATTATTACATCTGATTGGGAGCTTCCGTTTGAGTTGATGTGTGACACTAGTGACCCATTTGGATACATAATCAATGACTACTAAAATGTATTTATTCCCATTAGAGTTGGGAAATGGCCCCATGAAACATCCGAAATTACACATCTCAAGAAGGGTACGCTTAAAGTAAATGGTCAAAGGTTAAAGCTCTAATTTAGAGGAGGAGAATTTGTATCAAATAATAGGGGGGAATTTCATCTTAACCCTATTCCAAGTTTGTGAGGGAATGAAAAAAGGAAAAAGGGTGGAATAAGAAATGGAATGATGAAAATACCTTTGAATAAATGGAATAATCATTTGACCTTAGCGATTTGTGGGAAATGATCTATGGGAGTCCCTATTGTTAACACTGAGTGTCAATGAAAAACACATAGTGTAAGAAAATAGAAATCAGAAACATAGTAGGGTTAGTAGGATACTATAGAAGATTTATGGAAAGATTCTCTAAACTGGCAACCCCTTTAACCAAGTTAACTAAAAAAGGAGTAAAGTTTATATAGGATGACTAATGTAAAGCGAGATTCATGACATTGAAGTAGAGACTGACTTCTACACCAATACTTGCACTACTAATCAATGGTGAAGAATTTGTGGTGTATAGTGATACCTTTATTTAAGGGCTCGAATGTACATTGATGCGGAGTGATAGAGTGATTGCATACGCATATAAGCAGTTGAAGCCTTATGATAAGAATTACCCGACACGTGATATGCAATTAGCCCCCGTGATATTTGTACTGAAGTTATGGAGACATGATAGGAATCAAAATCTTATAAGACCTATCATTAGGGCAAGAGCTAAAGGATTTCAAATCATAGCGATGAGGGTCCTTTCTGAGCAAATCGACCTCGAAATTATTTGTTTACTAACCTCTTTTCTATTACTCATGTATTGTATATTCCAACAAGCACACTTATCAGGCTTTATAGGGCGATAGACAAACTCACTAAGACTCAGCTTATGGGTTATCCATGGACCGACCTAAACCGACGATGAGCTGGGTCAACGAATTCTATTGAAGAGCTAGCATGTTGAAGACCATTTTTACTTGTAATTTATTTCTTTGAATCATTTATGCTGTAAGTTTTTTGGACACTTTTATTTGATTGTAATTGTTGCTTTTAGGACCGACCACCCTAAAGTGGCATAGTTGTAATTTTGTAGACATTTTAACCTTAAAGGGAGCAATTATAAATACTTGCTTAAGTAAGGTTTTGAGAATAAACATAAAATTTGTAGCAAACACATTTTATGTGAGAGATTAGGGTTTCCCTAAAATTTCATTGGCTCTTATCAATTTTAATAAAAAAAATTGGAATTGTTGTGAGTTGCAACATAAAGAATTGTGAGTAATATCAATTCCTTATGTTGTGTTTTCCTTTTCATCACTAGTGAGTAATATCTATGGTTGATTAGGTTGGTTCTTTGATATGAATTTGGCATCATTTGTATCCTCTCTTGTCATTATATATAATTGATTGGTTTTGTCACTTGTTATTGCCATCAATTTCACTTTACATTGTTTTGTGTGGAACGGCATTATTATGAGGAAGGGTCACGGTTTATCTTTGTGTGTTGTTGGTTAGAACATCATTGGATGTTGAGTTAACTTATTGATACATTTGAGTAATAGCATCATTGTGATTTAATCTCATTGATTTTTATCATTTAAATCAAATTCCATCAATTAGGGTTCACTCAATTTGGTTTCCCTTTAAACCGATTTTGATATGTCATTTAAGGGTTGTTAATTGGTTCATTTGTGTGTGCTTAAACTTGGTTTTAGGAAAATCATCTTTTGGTATCAGAGCTTGTGGTTGTGAGAAGGTGTTAATTGATTTTAAATTCGGAAATTAGGGATTGTTGAGTTAGCACCTTGATTCGAATTGTGAAGTGGAGTTGAGTTATTTCATTATGTTGTTGAAGTGCTACCATTGTTGTTAGTTGTTGTAGACTTGGAATACTTGTAACATTCTTTGCTTCCTTGAGATTGGCCATGAGTGTGTAGTGTTCTTAAGTTGGCCGTGAGGAGTAAGGAGTAAGGAGTAGTGTTCCTTGTGATCAAGTGGAAGAGTGAATTGTTGTGTATGGATTTCGAAAATTGAGCAGCAGCATTTGTGATTTTCAAATTTGAATTTTCAGAATTGAATGTGTGAGTTAAGGAAGCAATTTGAATTTCAAAACACACAATGAGTGATTAACTAATTGTGTGTTCATTTGAATTTGAAAGTGGCTCCTTACCATTTGTGGAATATTGCAATTATTGGACTCAATTTGAATTTGAAATTTGAGCTGCCTTGTTGTTGTAGTTGCGGTTTGATAACTTGTGTAGAAGCGGACAAGTGTACCGTGACTTGATGGTGTATGTGTATGCTGTTGTGTTTTCATAAAGTTAGTGAAGAGTGTGTATTTTGGGCTTGGTTTTGTGTATGTTGTTTAGAGAAGTGTCGTTAGTGGCGTGAGTTGTGGTAGAACCGTGAGCAAGGGAAGTTGTGTGGCAATGTAAAGTTGTGTATATGTGTATGTGTTGAGGTGCTACAATTTGTGAATTTAATTAGTGTGAAACCAAAGAAAAAAAAGGAAAGTTGAGTAGTAGAATTTGAATTTAAACAAACAATTAAAGTGTGAAAGTAATTGAACTCATTACTTAAACACTTGTGGTTGAATTTAATTCTTAATTACTTGGAAGTGACTGTGTGTACTTCATTTATTTAACTTTATTTGAAGTAAAAATCAGCATTTCTTGTATTGGTTGAGTGTGAGCACAGTAAGTGTGTAAGGGTGTGTTGTTGTGGTGCTTGTAGTGAATTGTGTTGTTAACTTGTTGAAGTTAGTTAATAACCATGTCAGATGATGTGCATACTTCTACTACTTTAGTACATCAAGTATTGACTTCCTCTCCAACTATTGATGATGAAAAAAGAGAAATACTTCTTGTAGGGTACAAGGAAACTTACGCATAATTATTACTAGTGGTGGTAGTTATACTAATGTTGTAGTTGCATCATTAGGGTCGAAGTTGAAACTTGAAACTACTCCGCATCTCGAACCTTATACATTACATTGGCTAAATGATCAGGATAATCTTTGTGTGACCTAAAGGGCTAATGTACCCTTCAGTATAGGGGACAAGTACTGTGATGAACTTGAATGTGATATTATTCCTATGTGTGCATCCCATATATTGCTTGGTAGGCCATGGTTGTATGATAGGATGGTATTATAAGATGGGTATAGAAATACTTATATGTTCCAACAAGATGGTAAATGTATAGTATTGAACCTTATGGCGCCATCAGAGGCCTAGAAGATGCAAAGACATATAAGACAACCACCATAGATTCCTAAGGATCGTACCCACACGATCAAATCTTTAGAGCTTCCTGAGGTTTCTAGTTATACGAGCCAACCTATAGAGCACAAAACTTGTTAAACACAGATGTGCCAACCGTTAGAGGATCCTAATGATCAGAGTTAGATAAGCAGACCATGAAAGGATGAAACTGTTCAAAGGCAGTTGTATTCACCTTCAGAGGTACTGAAGCTTAAAGCCAGGATATTAAGCGATTAGAATTTCCACCCAATTGACGCTGGCGCTGAAGAGGAGATAGGGGAAGAGGAAGAAGAGGAACCACAACTGCAGGCTGAACCATCCGTCAATGTGTAGATGTTAGAGATGGTTTCTCAGCTATCGCGTGATGTGGGAGAAATAAAAAAAAGGCAGAAGATGATGAAGCAGAAGATCACTAAGATGGAAAAACGACAAAAGGGACTGAAGAAGTTTTTAATCGATTGCTTCACCAAGCTTGGTGAGAAGTTAGACATTCAGTTCTCTTCCTGTGCCAGCTCCAGCAAAGAAGACGTGATCCCTCCCGAACCGATCAGCCGACAGAGGCATACTGAGGGAGGATCGTCTTCTGCTCCACCTGCTCCATCCGAGGAAAGCCCCCACAGACCAGGCAAGGAGCGAATGGTTGTTGAGGAAGATTCCGACGATGACGACTATGAGTCTGAGAAGGATGATGACTGATTTTTCCTAACTATTTGCTAACTTGTCTATCTAACCCTGAATTATTTTTATTAACTATTTGCTGTGACTTTGATTATCTGTGATAAACTTTGATGATATTGACTTGTGCTTATTTGTTGTGGTGATACTCATTTCTTTTAGTTTCTCTTTTAGTGTGTTTTGTTTTTAGGATTTTATTTATACCCTTTTAGCCTTTCGATGGTGCGGATTGAATGTTGAAAGCTGATGCTCTCCGAAGGATGATTCGAGGATTTTGCACTGGCATAGAGTTTCCCCTGTGAATGACTTGCCACTTATAGATTTCAGTGGAGTTTCCCTTTTCTTTCTCCTTTTATTTTCCTTGTTTCTATTTTCTTTCTTTCGTGTACTTTGTGGGCAGACATTGGGGACAATGTCTGATTTTAAGTGTGGGAAAGGGAATAGAAAGAACAGAAAGATATTACAAGAGCAATGAACTTATGGACTTTTAAATGCTCAATTTCCCTTGTTTAAGTAACATTTGGAAGCTTAATGATGATGAGAAATAGTTGCTCAGGAAACATAAAATTCCACTTGTATAGGTAGCTATTTCATGGATTTTTTTTTTTCGAATTTTGCATTATTTTGTATTCTCTTTACCTTTTTAAAGTTATAGTATGGTATCCATGTGAGGGAGACTTACTTGTTATTTAGGCTTTCATTTCAGAATTAGGATTTGATTTTGCGATCTTGAATGAAGGAACAAGTGATACTTATAGCTTGGTGACTTTCCCCTACAAAAATAATGGAATAGAACACAAATTGGGAGTAATTTGATGATAATAATAAAAAAAAAATGATGAACAATAACAAATAGTTCAGAAGTGGATCTCATTGACTCGAGTAATTAAGTCCGAGGGGTGCCCTTTCGGGGGAATAACATCTATTGGCTTGGGTGATGAACTCAGGATCATTGGCTGAAAGCTCGCTACAAGGGTTATGAGTAAAATCCGAGAAAACTGAACTAAATGAGGCTTTAAATTAGAATATTTGGATTCGAGTGGTAGAGGTTCGAAGGGGTATCTTAAAACCTAGTAGCTTAAGATCGTCTAGTCTGGGACTTACTGGCCGAGGAAACCACTCTTATTCACTGAAAAAAAAAAAGGAAATTGATTAGTTAATTCAACCCGAACAAGTAAATCCGAGAGACGCCCTCTATGCTTGAGGGGATTACGTCTGTTAACTTGGGTGACGAGCCCGGGATTATCGATTAAAAGTTCGTTACATGGGTTAATTGACTAAGAAAAGGTACTAAAAGGTTGAACTTCCAATCCAAAAAGGGGAAAAAGATCCAGGAAATAAGTGGATGTATATGCCTGAGTTCTATGATTGTAAGTCTGATCTTAACTTTGAGATTTTTGGTTAAATGATAAAGGGTAAAAGTTTCACTTACTTGGATTAATACTGGAAATCTACTATTGGTATTTTGAATACAAGTACTTAATAAGATTGAGTGCTAAGAAAGGCGAGTTGTGGAAAATGGTGGCTATCCTGGTATAAAGTGAGGTTAATGATTGAATTTCTTCCTGAGTTTTAAGAATTCTGAGAATTGAGACTTCCATATGTGTAATTTGCTTGAGGACAAGCAAATGTTTAAGTGTGGGGGAGTTTGATAAGTGTAAATTAACACTTGTATTTTAGATGAATTTTATTTGTTTGTGTAATAATTTGATGTTATCTTGAAGAATTTTGATACTTAAAATAGAAATATTTCAGTTTTAGGGATGAGGACCACTATTTTGAGAAAAGATATCGATTTGGATTGAAATCGGAGAGGAATACACGAAGAAAAATACTTTTTGGAAGGAACAGCAGATATACATGACCGTGTGAAGGAATCGGGAGACTACACGGTTAGTATACACGCCCGTGTATACGACCGTGTATCAGCGTGGAAGAGTTTTTTACACAGATCAGTACACGGCTGGAATACACACCCGTGTAATCAACCGTGTACGAAGAACAAAGAAGACAGAGGCATACACGGCTATTACAAACGGTCGTGTGGGATATACACGCCCAAAGTCCACGGAGTCAGAGAGATACACGGTTTGCATACACGCCCGTGTAGTAGGACCGTGTATCTATCGAAGGAAGGATATATTCAAATCGATTTTAAATCTTTCATCCAATTTTGAAGGATATCTTCTACACGTCAGAGAGGAAGTTACCCTAGGTATAAATAGTCATTTTTGAAGAGAGAGAAGAGAGCTTTTGGAGGGAGAAAACACGTACTGCAACCAGGGAGAACAACAGAAGCAAGGGAATTTTCGAGTTTTAATTCTAGAAGGGTTTCACACATGGATTTGATTATTTCGTTTTGTTATTCTTTGAGAACCATGTGTAGCTAATTATATCGTACCCGAATCTTACGAAAGTCTGATTACTATGTGACATTGAGTTTATTGCAAAATTTATGACGATTGAGCATCTCTGATTTCATCCATGTTATTTATTATTATTTGTTGATTTGGTGTTTGGCCAGCAATAGATTACATTGATTTCGGATTAGTTGATTGGAAAATCTCTTGTTTGAATAGATCATACATCGGATGAAAAGGCTTGTATGCAATCTAGGGATAGAAAGCGTAAGTCTTCCGTATTAGATTGAATGTAATGATTTAATCTAATTGAGGGTTGTGGTATAATCATGCAATTCTGATTGTTGTTAATAAAAGAGGGATCTTTGTTAATACGGTTAGGATTAGGAGTTAGTGATTTCGGAAGAAACATTAACTTAGTGTTAGATGCTCCGCGGATCAGAGATAATTAATATTCATTAATTAGTTTCTAAGGATTGAAGTTGCATAGTAATTAGATGAGTAGTAAGAGCGGGGTACGCGTTTGAACATTGAATTTGATAATTTAACTCATTGTTTGCTATTCATTGATTTCATTTCTATTAGATAACTTAGTTTAATTTAGGTAATTTGGTTAAATCCATTCACCTCGAAATTGTGCGGTTAGATAGTTGGTTTGAGGTTAGTATTAGTACTTGCTGATCCTTGAGGAGACGATACCTGAACTCAACTCTATACTATTGTAATCGATAGGTGCACTTGCCTAGTTGATCGCAAGGAAGAGTCAGAGTACAAAGGATTTTAATTTGTGTGATTGCGATACATTCAACACACCCCATGGATTCAAGGAGTATCGTGAGGTATAAGAATAAGGGCTTTCCTTGTTTTAGAACTATCAAGACTAGGGGACTTATGTGATAGTCTTTGATTGTCTTAAATGCTTCTTTACATTCATTATCCCATTACACTGCAGCATTCTTTTTTAGTAGACAGAATAGGGGGCGGCATTTGTTTGTGAGTTACGAGATGAAATGAGCTATGTAGTTCAACCTTCCCTGCAAACCTCTTACCTCTTTGATAGTACGTGGAGAGGGTAGCTCTAGTATGGCCTTACTTTGTCAGGGTCGATTTGAATGCCTTCCCGGCTTATGACAAACCTTAACAACTTGCCTGTTGTGACCCCAAAGGTGCATTTTTCTGGATTTAGCTTGAGTTAAAACTTTCTCAATCGCTTGAACAACTTTCTCAAAACAACCGCATGGCTTTCTTCTTCCCTAGACTTGGCTATCATATCGTCAACGTATACTTCGACTTCTCGATGCATCATGTCATGAAGTATTGTGACCATGGCTCTCCGATACGTTGCTCCGGCGTTTTTCAATCCAAAGGGCATGACTTTGTAACAGAAAGTTCCCCATGTTGTGATAAAGGTCGTTTTAGTTTTATCTTCTTCAGCCATTTTTATTTGATTATACCTTGAGAAACCATCCATAAATGAGAAGAGATGGTTTCCAATAGTGTTGTCTACCAGGACATTGATGTGAGGTAGAGGGAAGTTGTCTTTTAGCGTGGCTTGGTTTAAGTCTTGGAAGTTTATGCATACATGTACATTTTCGTTCTTTTTTAGAATGAGGACTATATTTGCTATCCATTCCGAATAGTCAGACACCTCAATGAACCCCACTTCTAGTAGATTTTTGACTTCTTCTTTAATCTTTAGTAAGATTTTAGGCCTAAATCTTCTCAATTTTTGTTTTTTAGGTTTGACATCTTCCCTTGTGGAAAGCTTGTGAACTACTATTAACTGGTCTAATCCTGGCATGTCGCCATATGACTAGGCGAATGCATCTGTATATTCAGTTAACAGCTCAACTATCTCGCACTTCTGCTTGGCACTCAAACTAGCCCCAATTTTGAGGTTTTTAGGTTTCTCAATGCTTCCTAGATTTACTGTCTCCATCGGCTCATCTATTGAAATCCCACTTTGTTTATGTTTTTTCCAATTTTCTTGTATTGTTTCGTAGTCAAGGACATCGCTTCCAATGACTGACCCAGCAGCGTTGGAAACGATATCAGTGTTTTTATTTCCTACCTGCACGAAATGTCCTTGACGTTCAATGGTAGGGAATCTGGGTGAAGTGAAACGAGAGTACGTATATAAGCAAAAAAAAAAAAAAAATGAATGAATTGCAATTTATTGAATCTGAAAAGAAACCGCAATAAAATTTGTTTAATAATTGTTCTTTATCCTTAAGCTGACCTAGCGCTATCAATAGGATAATAGAATCAATTGTTAAGAGTTGGATGTTGCTTGGACGTACAAGGGGCCGGGCTCCCGTCGCTGACGTTAGCTTTGCTTATCCTTAGCTCTTGAATGGTAGTTGCTTGCTTGAATAATTGTTGGAGGGGTGGAAAATGCCTCTGAGTATCTCTTGGCTTCTCTTTCCTTCTACCTCTGACACCTCTAGCTTGTACCTTTTCCTAGGCTGTAGGAATGTACCCTAGTCCAAACATCCCTAGTTGTCCCTCCTTAAACTAATGGCCCTCCTTGCTAGTCACCATATTCACCTCGTTGAATATTTGGAGACCAAAGTCTTCAGAACCATCTTCCCCGATGTAGGGTATGGCGGTCTCTTTATAGATGGCGTAATCTTGCTCTCCCAGCATGGTGACAATCTGTCCATTTTCAATGAACTTGACTTTTTGATGGAAGCTTGAAGGTATGGCTCCAGCAGTATGTATCCATGGCCTTCCCAATAGTAGATTAAAAGACGTTAGAATGTCAAGGACATAGAAGGAGGTGTGGAATATCTGTGGGCTAATCTCCACTGGCAAGTTTATTTCCCCTACTATTTCTCTCTTCGACCCGTCGAAAGCCCTGACCACCGTTGAGCTTGGTTTAATGTTGCTTGGATCGACTCCTAGTAGTTCGAGGGTAGCCAATGGGCACACATTGAGAGAAGATCCATTGTCAATGAGTACTCGGGATACAATTGTATCGTTGCATTTTACCACTATAAATAGTAGTTTTGTATGTTGGTCTTCGTCTTCTCCTAGCTCTTCGAGAGAGAAAGATATCTGGTCCATGGTGAAGATCGAATCTACCATATGGCTCAATTTGTTTGTTGAGATGCCCTCTGGTATCCTAATCTGTTTGATCACTTTGAAGAGTGCTTCCCTGTGAGGCTCAGAGGTTATGAGGAGGCCCATAAGTGATATCTGGGCTGGAAGCTTGTTCAGTTGTTCCATGATCTTATATTTGCTTGCCTTGATCATCTTTGTAAATGCAGAGAGCCCCTCTTCTTCCTCTTTTCCTACCTCGGTGTTGGGCTCTTCAGTTGAGGTCTTGTGGTTTGGGTCATAAATTCTCCTAAAATGGGTGATTCCACCGATGATAGGGGGTCTTTCTTGATCAAGAGCCTGATAGTCAAATGGTGCTGCCTTATACCTCTCTACGGGTACTAAGACATTGAATACGTATCTCTTCCTTGGAATCTGCACTTCAATAGATTGTCCTTGGTAGCACTTTATGACTATCGGCTTTTGGTCCGATTTAATCATGTTCACGGACTTCTCCCCCTCTTTTGGTGGGTTGTCTTCTTTCTCAAACTTGAGCCCCTACCCGCTAGGTGGCCCATACTTGGTTGGAGTGAAAGAGTAATTTACCAAATATTCAAACCTCCCATGCGATTCGCTAAAGGTATCGACTATTGGGTCTCCAGCCAACTATCTCTTCTTGATTTGTGATTTAGGGGTTTTATCTAGGACTTGGCGTGGGTGACTGATAAATCTATTTTAACTCTTATAATTGGAGATGATTAAGTCAATTTTTGAGATAATTGGGCGTGAAAATATAAGATTATGATGCTTAATTGATTTATATTTCATGTTCAGGTATGGAAAAGGAGGATTCGATGAAAAGTATTTAAATTCAAGACGAATTGGAGATAAAAGCAACTAAAAAGGGGAATGCTTTGAAGAAAGGAAGTTACACGGTTTTACAAACGGCCACGTGATGGAATCAGGAGACTACACGGTTAGGATACACGCCCGTGTATACGACCGTGTATCAGCGTGGAAGAGTTTGTAGGACAGATTAGTACACGGTTGGAATACACACCCGTATACCCCAACCGTGCATAGGAACACATTGAGGAGGACACACGGTTGAGTTACACACCCGTGTAATCAACCGTGTACGAAGAACAAAGAAGCCAGAGGCATACACGGCTATTACAAACGGCCGTGTAGGATATACACGCCTAGAGTTCACTGAGTCAGAGAGATACACGGTTTATATACACGCCCGTGTAGTATGACCGTGTGTATATCGAAGGAAGGATATCTTCAAATCGATTTTAAATCTTTCGTCCAATTTTGAAGGATATCTTCTACATGCCAGAGAGGAAGCTACCCTAGGTATAAATAGTCGTCTTTGAAGAGAGAGAAGGGAGTTTTTGAGAGGAAGAAAACACGTACTGGAATTTTGGGAGAAGAACAGCAGCCAAAGGAATTTTCGAGCTTTAATTCTAGAAGGGTTTCACACATGGATTTGATTATTTCGTTTTGTTATTCTTTGAGAACCATGCGTAGCTAATTATATCGTACTCGAATCTTACGAAAGTCTGATTACTATGTAACATTGAGTTTATTGCAAAATTAATGACGATTGAGCATCTCTGATTTCATCCATGTTATTTATTATATATTGTTGATTTGATGTTTGGCCAGCATTAGATTACATTGATTTCGGATAAGTTGATTGGAAAATCTCTTGTTTGAATAGATCATACATCGAATGAAAAGGCTGGTATGCAATCTAGGGATAGAAAGCATAAGTTTTCCGTATTAGATTGAATATAATGATTTAATCTAATTGAGGGTTATGGTATAATCATGCAATTCTGATTGTTGTTAATAAAAGAGGGATCTTTGTAAATACGGTTAGGATTAGGAGTTAGTGATTTTGGAAGAAACATTAACATAGTGTTAGATGCCCCGCGGATCAAAGATAATCAATATTCATTAATTAGTTTTCTAAGGATTGAAGTTGCATAGTAATTAGAAGAGTAGTAAGAGCGGGGTACGCGTTGGAACATTGAATTTGATAATTTAACTCATTGTTTGCTATTCATTGATTTCATTTCTAGTAGATAATTTAGTTTAATTTAGGTAATTTGGTTAAATCCATTCACCTCGAAATTGTGCGGTTAGATAGTCGGTTTGAGGTTAGTATTAGTACTTGCTGATCCTTGAGGAGACGATACTTGAACTCAACTCTATACTATTGTAATCGATAGGTGCACTTGCCTAATTGATAGCAAGGAAGAGTCGGAGTACAAAGGATTTTAATTTGTGTGATTGCGATACATTCAACATGTTTTTGGCGCCGTTGCCGGGGATTGGCGATATTAAGAACACTAAACGCTGACTAATCTGACCATTTCTTCTCTTATCATTTGTTATCATTGGTTTTACTTTCTTATAAAGGGAACTAATTAAATTGGTTTTCTTTGCAGTTTATGACAAGGTGTTCTTCTTCTAAACTCCTTGAATTCGACCCAGAGATTGATCGGACAATCAGAAGGAAATTAAAGAGTGCTAAACCTGCTGTGAGTGAAGAGGAACTGCTGCTGAGTGAGAGTGAGAATTCAGTAGATAAGAACAGTCAATCAGTGAACAACAACGAATCTTATACTGAAGTAATGGCGGACGATCGTAGGACAATGGTTTAGTACGCTAGGCCTACTTTAGGTAGTACCGGCGTGTATAGTGATGCCTGCAATAGAGGCCAACAACTTTGAAGTCAAGGCCTCTACAATGAATATGATCCACAATCAATGCCAATTTGATGGATTACCTGACGAGGACCCCCATGCTCATATTCAGATGTTCCTAGACATCTGTGTTACCGTTAAACAGAACAGGGTGTCCGATGAGGCACTAAAGTTGTGTCTGTTTCCTTTCACTTTGAGAGGAAAAGTGAGGCAGTGGTTCAGTTCTTTGGACCGGAACTCTATCACGACTTGGACCTAGCTGGTAGAAACATTTTTGGACTATTACTTTCCGCCTTCTAAAACTGCCAGCTTGAGGAATGATATCACGTCGTTCCTTCAATTGGAAAATTAGCCACTCCATGAAGCTTGGTTGCGATTTAAGGACTTGCTTAGGCGGTGCCCACACCACCAAATGCCTAACTGGTTGCAAGCCTCTACTTTCTATAATGGGCTTGACTATCCGACGCGACAAACCATCGATGCTGCTGCTGGTGGTACACTTGATGTCAAGACTCCTGAAGAGACTTTAGAATTGTTTGAGAACATGGCCAAGAACAACCATCAATGGAGAAACGCCGGAGCAAGACTGAGAGTGGCAGGTGTTCATGAAGTGGATATGATGACCACCATTGCGGCAAAGGTCGATGCTCTAGCTAGAAAGGTCGATGGGATGGCGATATCTGCACCACCCCTATATTCATCAACCGATTCATCAGCTGATTTCATGGCTCAAGGGACTACAAAGCAGATTGATTATGTAGGTAACCCTACAAGGCCTCAGAACAACCCTTACAGCAACACCTATTATCCGGGTTGGCGCAATCACCCCAATTTTTCATGGAGTAATCCACAAATCCCTTGGGGCAATGCACCTGCACCGGGATTCCAAAAGCCTCCTCCACCACCTCTTCTAGAAAAGAAGTCCAATCTAGAGGACATGATCTCCAAGTTCATCCAAACATCCGAGCAACGCCAACAATCCACAGAGGCAGCTCTAAGGAATCATGAGGCGTCCATTCATAACTTGGAAACTCAGGTGGGTCAGATAGCAAAATTGCTTTCAGAAAGACCGCAAGGATCCTTGCCTGGAAACATCGAACCCAATCCTCAGGAACAACTCAAGGAAGTGACTCTAAGGAGCGGTAAGGAATTACAATATGACACTATTGGAGTGAAAGGGGTTGCGCCTGAAAAAGGGGTTGAGAAGAAAGAAGAAGGGGGTGCTGAGAAGGAACATGGGGCTGAGGAGATCAAAGAGAAAGAGTGTGTTCAAGGGAAATTTAAAGCATCCACTGTTCAGCCATACAAGCCTCCAATTCCGTATCCGGGACGTCTGAAAAAGGATAAGGATCAAGAGCACTTCGGTAAGTTTCTAAACTTGTTTAAACAATTACATATCAACATACCGTTTGTGGAAGCTCTTGCGCAGATGCCCAGGTACGCGAAATTCCTGAAGGATTTGCTCTCGAATAAGAAATGGTTGGAAGATATCTCTACTGCAGTTGTTGGAGCTGAGTGTTCGGCGATTTTGCAAAACAAGTTGCCTAAGAAGCTTAAGGATCCGGGTAGTTTCACTATTCCATGCTTAATAGGTGAACTACCGATGGAGAGAGCTTTGGCGGATCTCGGGGCGAGCATAAACCTGATGCCATACTCATTGTTCAAGCAACTGAACTTGGGAGAGCCAAAGAAAACGAGGATGAGTCTGCAACTGGTAGATCGCTAGATCAAGTTCCCTAGAGGAATCATTGAGGACGTCCTGGTTAAGGTAGAAAACTTTATCTTCCCTGTTGATTTTGTAATCCTTGATATGAATGCAGATGTGGAGGTCCCGCTGATCTTAGGACGACCATTTTTGGCGACTGCAAGAGCAGTGATTGATGTGGCGGATGGAAGATTAGTTTTGAGAGTGGGGGAGGATGAACTAGTGGTGAGAATCCCAGCAGCACTAAAGCAAACTTTGAACGCCGACGATATATGTTATGCTATAGATTGTGTTGACAGGTGGGTAATGAGTGTTATGCAAGAGTTGATGTGTAGAGATCCTCTTGAATTGAGTTTGATAGCGGATGATGATGAAGTGAGTGAAAATGTGGAGATCCAAAATGTGAAAGCTCATCTGAGAGCTTGTGAGGAAGTAGTTTGTAGAAAAGGGGTTTGAGAAGATTGGGGTCAGTGAGGACGGAAGATTGAAACCGTTGGTTGAGGAACCCCCAGAACTTGAGTTGAAGCAACTCCCTGAGTACCTTGAATATGCCTTTTTGGAGGCCGACTCTAAACTCCCTGTCATTATTTCAGCTGGTCTGACAAGGGAGCAAAGGGATAGCTTACTAAGGGTCTTGAAGGAGCACAAGAGTGCTCTTGCTTGGAAGATATCTGATATAAAGGGTATTAGTCCTTCGTTTTGCACCCATAAGATCCTGTTGGAGGAGGATTTCAAACCTGTGGTGCAACCTCAAAGAAGGTTAAACCCTAACATGAAAGAAGTGGTCAAGAAGGAGGTGATTAAGCTCTTAGATTCAAGGTTAATTTACCCTATTTCCAACAGTTCTTGGGTAAGCCCGGTACAAGTGGTACCCAAGAAAGGGGGAATGACTGTGGTCCCCAATGAAAGGAACGAATTGATACCCATGAGAACTATTACGGGATGACGAGTGTGCATCGATTATAGACGGCTGAATGAGGCAACTTGCAAGGATCACTTCCTACTCCCTTTTGTGGATCAAATGCTAGAGCGGTTAGCAGGACATCTATACTACTATTTTTTAGATGGTATGTCGGGATATTTTCAGATCCAAATCGCTCCTGAGGACCAAGAAAAGACTACCTTTACCTGTCCCTACGGTACTTTCGCATATAGGCGCATGCCTTTTGGGTTATGCAACGCACCGGCTACGTTTCAGCGGTGTATGCTAGCCATCTTTGAGGATTTGGTAGAGGACATTATGGAAGTCTTTATGGACGATTTCTCTGTCTTTGGTGATTCCTTTGATTTTTGTCTCAATAATTTAAAGAGAGTGTTGATTTGATGTGAAGAGACAAATCTGGTTTTGAATTGGGAGAAATGTCACTTCATGGTGAAGGAGGGTATTGTTCTAGGCCATAAAATTTCTCATAGAGGAATCGAAGTGGATAGTGCTAAGGTGGACACAATTGCAAAACTTCCACCACCTTCTTCAGTAAGAGCCATTCGGAGTTTCCTTGGGCATGCTGGCTTTTATAGAAGGTTTATTAAGGACTTCTCTAAAATAGCCCGTCAGTTGACACGGTTATTAGAAGAGGACATACCTTATGAATTCACCAATGAATGCCTTCAAGCGTTCAATAAGCTTAAGGAATTGTTGACCAAAGCACCTATCATGGTGGCTCCTGATTGGGATCTTCCTTTCGAATTAATGTGTGATGCAAGTGATTTTGCTGTTGGAGCGGTTTTGGGACAAAGGAGGGATAAGCACTTTCAGCCTATTTATTATGCTAGTAAGACCCTCACAAGTGCTCAAGAGAACTATACCACGACCGAAAAGGAACTTCTTGCTGTAATTTTTTTTTGACAAGTTTCGGTCTTATTTAATTTTGTCTAAGGTAATTGTTTACACTGACCATTCAGCTCTCAGGTTTTTATTATCTAAGACAGATGCCAAACCGCGACTCATTCGGTGGATATTGCTTCTCCAAGAATTTGATTTGGAGATTAGGGATAAAAAGGGAGCGGAGAATCTAGCTGCTGATCAACTTTCTCGATTGGAGAACCCGCATTTAGAGAATTTGGATGAAGATGAGATTGATGATGCTTTTCCAGAGGAAGGACTTTATCAGATTAACGAGGTAAGTGACACTTCCAACCCTCGGTTCGCTGATTTTGCTAACTATCTTGTTTGCAAAGTACTCCCTAGTGACAAAACGCCTTAGCAAAAGAAGCGGTTCTTTGCTGAGTTAAAGCACTATTTTTGGGAGGAACCATTCTTGTTTCGTGTTTGTGCAGATCAAGTGATTAGACGATGTGTAACCGAGCAAGAAGGGCAAGAGATTTTGAAGCACTGTCACACCGGGCCAACTGGCGGTCATTATAGTGTGAATCGGACTGCCCACAAGGTTTTGGAATCCGGATTTTATTGGCCAAGTATATTCAAGGACTCCTTCAGTTTTGTGAAGACATGTGACAGGTGCCAACGTGTGGGTAGTATATCAAAACGTGATGAGATGCCCCAGAACTTCATTTTGGAGTGTGAGATCTTCGACGTGTGGGGGATCGATTTTGTGGGCCCTTTCCCAAATTCTTTCGGAATAAGTATATACTTGTGGCAGTGGATTATATGTCCAAATGGGTAGAAGCCCAAGCTTTGTCCACCAATGATGCCAGAGTAGTGGTGAAATTCTTAATGAAACTTTTTTCTAGGTTTGGAGCACTACGGGCTTTAATTAGCGATAGGGGAACACATTTTTGTAATGTGCACTTGGAAAAAGTGCTGAAGCGGTATGGAGTCACCCATAGATTAGCAACCCCCTATCATCCTCAGACGAGTGGTCAAGTGGAAGTTTCAAACCGTGAACTCAAAAGAATTCTAGAAAAGACAGTGGAGCACCACCGAGGGGATTGGTCGGAAAAACTAGACGATGCATTGTGGGCCTACAGGACTGCATTCAAAACTCCTTTGGGTACCACTCCATACCGATTAGTGTTTGGGAAAGCTTGCCACCTGCCAGTGGAGTTGGAACATCGAGCCTTTTGGGCTATGCATACTCTCAACATAGATCTAGAAGCTGCTAGAAAAGAGAGGAAGTTTCAATTGAACGAACTCGATGAATGGCGTGCGATGGCCTATGATAACATGCGCATTTATAAAGAGAAGGTGAAGAGGTATCACGACCAGCGGATTCATCATCCGAAACAATTCCGTGAGGGAGATCACGTTCTTCTTGTTCAACTCGCGGCTGAAACTTTTTCTGGGCAAGTTGAGATCGCGATGGTCTGGACCATTCAAAGTACACAAAGTCTTTCCCCATGGAGCTGCGGAATTGGAACACCCGGATGGGCATACTTTTAAGGAAAATGGACAGCGCCTGAAGCTGTATTTTGGGACTCAAGAGGAGAAAGAGGGCCAAGAGGAGTTTAGACTCCACCCTTTGGTGACTTAATCAGAAGGAGCTTCATTTCGTCGAGCAAACAACGTTAAACAAAAGTGCTTGATGGGAGGCAACCCATGTAATTGGGTAAGTTTCATTTTTGTTTTGAGTTATCACCATTTGTTTTTTTTTTCTCTTTCCAAGGTTTTGCAGAGGAATATTTATGAAGAAGCTTTTTGAGGAGATGGACTTCAAGAAATAATCAAGAGAAGGAAATTTTTAAACTTTAGGAGACACATGGATGACATACACGGGCGTGTATCGCACCCGTGTAGAGAGAACGGTAAGCCATAGAGTAATACACGGTTAAGACACACGCCCGTGTGTCCTGACCGTGTATGAGAGGGAATGTTGAACAATGTAGACAAGGCTAAGGGAAATGGCCGTTTATCCAATCCGTGTATGGGGAGCGAGCTACAGAGGAACACACGATCCGGAAACACGGGCGTGTGTCCGACCGTGTATGAGAGGTAAGTTTTCTAACTAGAAGTCAGAGGGGTACACGGTTGTATAACACGGCCGTGTGTTATACCCGTGCTTTCGAGCTCAGGCCTATACACGGGCGCATTACACGCCCGTGTATTGGGACCGTGTATGTTTGGGTATTTATACCTTTTTTGATAACTGTACCCCTCATTTTCAGTATACTCTCATCTATATATCTTTTCTCTCTATACATCATCCACGTTCCCTTCCCTTGTTGGTTTCCCTCTCCCATTGCTTTGACAAGGTAAGATCTCTCTCATTCTTTTTCCTTTCTCTTGCTTCCCTCTCTATTTTCTCACTCACGGTCAGATTTCCATGTGAATGTGGCGTGTTATGACATGTGGAGGATAATGAAACCTTAGGGCTTTTGTTTATTTGAGTATGGATGATGTTTTTCATGCGATTTATGAAGTTTTTCCATTCTCCATTGCTCGATCGCTGTTTGGATTAGAAAATCTAGGGTTTCGAACTGTTCATGCGTGATCCTTTATGATTGGAACGTATTTTGGATTGCATGCTGAAGGGAATTTTGCTTTAAATACCAATAGTACATGTGATTGATGATTCTCTTGTAATTTCTTGCAATACACGGCCGTTTATGAGTTGTTTTTCAAATTTTGGCGGGGATTTTCTGATATACACAGCTACAATACACTCCCGTGCCTAAGAACCGTGTATGATACTGCGAATCTTAATTTTGATGATTTTGCGTGCTTCCATGATGCTAATGGTGGAGTTCCTTGTTTGCGATGTGGTTATTTGATGTATTACCTACGGGCTTTGTTTGTTTTACACCCTTTTTATTCTTGTATGATCAGGTTCTGCTTATTTCCCTTGACAAAATGCCACGCTTTAAGACTGTTGCTTAAAAGAAGAAAAGAAGCCGATCCGAAACAGGTAGTTCAAGCCCAATTTGAAGCTCTTCGATACCCTATAAATATTCGAGAGAAGGATAAAGACATTTTTGCTCTATATAAGTCGAAAAAGGTCATCAAACCTAATGTGGTGTTGGACTGGGACGTTTTGAGAAGATTTGGGTTGGTCCAACAATTTGAGAGGCTCTTAGCTGACCGAGCCTGGTTTCACCTGTTCATGATCGAAGAAGACTTATACGAGGAGTCAATTCTTACTTTCTTAGCCACCTTCAAGATCTCCGGTACAATGAATGCTGGTGTAAGAAACGAAGTTGAGTTTCTAGCCTAGGGTAAGTACCATAAGATGTCCATAACTGAGTTCATTGAGGCTATGGGCATCTATGATGAGGGTTTTCTTCAAACCCCTGAGTTTCGCGTCCTTCCGGTTTCGTGGGGCCCAGTGAATTCTACCTCTGTATGGACTTGGTATAGTATTGGTGCCTACAGTGCCTCTCACACCAAGGCCTCTCAACTGAGAGATAGAGTACATCAATCCTCCATTACATATGGCTCGCTCTACCACTGGTAGGATCGATTCGGAGGGCGTTGTCAACGCTAGAGACTTATTTCATTGTGGGCCATGCATACTGGAACCCGCGTCAATGTGGTGTTTTTGCCCCTTTTTGTCTTCAGCGCCAGGTAGAGAAAGGACTGAAAGGGGTTTTCCTAGGTGCTCTAATTATTATAATTTTGAAAAATCTGGGTCTATTCCCACTTCGAGCACCTAGTGATTTCATTGGCATCTCTGAAGCTTAAGGCCAGGATATTAACGATTGGAATTTCCAACCAATTGACGCTGGCGCTGAAGAGGAGATAGGGGAAGAGGAAGAAGAGGAACCACAACTGCAGGCTGAACCATCCGTCAATGTGTAGATGCTAGAGATGGTTTCTCAGATATCGCATGATGTGGGAGAAATAAAGAAAAGCCAGAAGATGATGAAGCAGAAGATCACTAAGATGGAAAAATAGCAGAAGGGACTGAAGAAGTTTTTAATTGATTGCTTCACCAAGCTTGGTGAGAAGTTAGACATTCAGTTCTCTTCCTGTGCTAGCTCAAGTGAAGAAGACGTGATCCCTCCCGAACCGATCAGCCGATAGAGGCATACTGAGGGAGGATCGTCTTCTGCTCCACTTGCTCCATAAGAGGAAAGCCCCCACAGACCAGGCAAGGAGCGAATGGTTGTTGAGGAAGACTCCGACGATAAAGACTCTGTGTCTGAGAAGGATGATGACTGATTTTTCCTAACTATTTGCTAACTGTCTGTCTAACCCTGAATTGTTTTCTATAACTATTTGCTGTGACTTTCATATCTGTGATAAACTTTGATGATATTGACCTGTCTTATTTTTTTTGGTGATACTCGTTTCTTTTAGTTTCTCTTTTAGTGTGTTTTGTTTTTAGGATTTTATTGATACCCATTTAGCCTTTTGCTGGGCGGATTGAATGTTGAAAGCTGATGATCTCCGAAGGATGATTCGAGGATTTTGCACTTGCATAGAGTTTCCCTTGTGAATGACTTGCCACTTATAGATTTCAGGGAGTTTCCCTTTTCTTTCTCCTTTTATTTTCCTTGTTTCTATTTTCTTTCTTTCATGTACTTTGTGGCAGACATTGGGGACAATGTCTGATTTTAAGTGTAGGAAAGGGAATAGAAAGAACAGGAAGATATTACAAAGCAATGAACTTATGGACATTTAAATGCTCAATTTCCCTTGTTTAAGTAACATTTGGAAGCTTAATAATGATGAGAAATAGTTGCTCAAGAAACAAAAATTCCACTTGTATAGGCAGCTATTTCATGAAAATTTTTTCGAATTTTGCATTATTCTCTTATTTTGTATTCTCTTTACCTTTTTTAGAGTTATAGTATGTTATCCATGTGAGGGAGACTTACTTGTTATTTAGGCTTTCATTTCAAATTAGGATTTGATTTTGCGTCTTGAATGAAGGAACAATGAATACTTATAGCTTGGTGACTTTCCCCAACAAAAATAAGGGAATAAAACACAAATTGGGAGTAATTTGATGAAAAAAAAATGATGAACAATAACAAATAGTTCAAAAGTGGATCTCATTGACTTGAGTAATTTAGTCCAGGGTGCCCTTTCGGGGGAATAACATCTTGACTTGGGTGATGAACTCGGATCATTGGCTGAAAGCTCACTACAAGGGTTATGAGTAAAATCCGGAAAAACTGAACTAAATGAGGCTTTAAATTAGAATATTTGGATTCGAGTGGTAGAGGTTCGAAGGGGTATCTTAAAACCTAGTAGCTTAAGATCGTCTGGTCTGGGACTTACTGGTCAAGGAAACCGCTCTTATTCACTAAAAAAAAGGAATTGATTAGTTAATTCAACCCGAAAAAAAGTAAATCCCGAGGGACGCCCTCTATGCTTGAGGGAAACGTCTGTTAACTTGGGTGACGACTCGGGATTATTGATTAAAAGTTCGTTACATGGGTTAATTGACTAAGAAAAGGTATTAAAAGGTTGAACTTTCAATCCAAAAAGGAAAAAGATCAGGAAATAAGTGGATGTATATTCTGAGTTTCTAGATTATAAGTCTGATCTTAACTTTGAGATTTTTGGTTAAATGATAAAGGGTAAAAGTTTCACTTACTTAGATTAATACTGGAAATCTACTATTGGTATTTTGAATACAAGTACTTAATAAGATTGAGTGATAAGAAAGGCGAATTATGGAAAATGGTGGCTATCCTGGTATAAAGTGGGTTAATGATTGAATTTCTTCCTGAGTTTTAAGAATTCTGAGAATTGAGACTTCCATATGTGTAATTTGCATGAGGACTAGCAAATGCTTAAGTGGGGGAAATTTGATAATCTAATTTTAACTCTTATAATTGGAGATGATTAAGTCAATTTTTGAGAAATTGGGCGTGAAAAATAAGATTACGATGCTTAATTGATTTATATTTCATGTTCAGGTATGGAAAAGGAGGATTCGATGAAAAGTATTTTAAATTCAAGACGAAATTGGAATTAAAGCAAGTAAAAAGGGGAATGCTTTGAGAAAGGAAGTTACACGGGTTTTTACAAACGCCGTGTGAAGGAATCAGGAAACTACACGTTAGGATACACCCCGTGTATACGATCGTGTATTAGCGTGGAAGAGTTGTAGGACAGATCAGTACACGGTTGGAATACACACCCGTGTACCCCAACCATGCATAGGAACACATTGAGGAGGACACACGGTTGAGTTACACACCCGTGTAATCAACCGTGTATGAAGAACAAAGAAGCCAGAGGCATACACGACTATACAAATGGCCGTGTGGGGATATACACGCCCAGAGTTCACTGAGTCAGAGAGATACACGGTTTAGATACACGCCCGTGTAGTATGACCGTGGTCTATCGAAGGAAGGATATCTTCAAATTGATTTTAAATCTTTCGTCCAATTTTGAAGGATATGTTCTACACGCCAGAGAGGAAGCTACCCTAGGTATAAATAGTAGTCTTTGAAGAGAGAGAAGGGATTTTTTGAGAGGGAGAAAACACGTACTGGAATTTTGGGAGAACAACAGCACCAAAGGAATTTTCGAGCTTTAATTCTAGAAGGGTTTCACACATGGATTTTGATTATTTCGTTTTGTTATTCTTTGAGAACCATGTGTAGCTAATTATATCGTACCCGAATCTTACGAAAGTCCTGATTACTATGTAACATTGAGTTTATTGCAAAATTAATGACGATTGAGCATCTCTGATTTCATCCATGTTATTTATTATATATTGTTGATTTGATGTTTGGCCAGCATTAGATTACATTGATTCGGATAAGTTGATTGGAAATCTCTTGTTTGAATAGATCATACATCGGATGAAAAGTTGGTATGCAATCTAGGGATAGAAGGCATAAGTTTTCCGTATTAATTGAATATAATGATTTAACTAATTGAGGATTGTGGTATAATCATGTAATTTCTATTGTTGTTAATAAAAGAGGATCTTTGTTAATACGGTTAGGATAGGAGTTAGTGATTTTGGAAGAAACATTAACTTAGTGTTAGATGCCCCGCAGATCAGAGATAATCAATATTCATTAATTAGTTTTCTAAGGATTGAAGTTGCATATAATTAGAAGAGTAGTAAAGCGGGGTACGCGTTGGAACATTGAATTTGAATAATTTAACTCATTGTTTGCTATTCATTGATTTCATTTCTAGTAGATAATTTAGTTTAATTTAGGTAATTTGGTTAAATCCATTCACCTCGAAATTGTGCGGTTAAATAGTCGGTTTGAGTTTAGTATTAGTACTTGCTGATCCTTGAAGAGACGATACCTAACTCAACTCTATAACTATTGTAATCGATAGGTTCACTTGCTTAATTGATCGCAAGGAAGAGTCGGAGTACAAAGGATTTTAATTTGTGTGATTGCGATACATTCAACAGTGACTTTCTCGTTGCATTGTTGCTTTTTGCTATTTTGGGGACTCTTTAGAGTCTGGCTCTTCGAATGTGATCATATTGATAGTGGCTTAGGTTGGGCAGTGGATTAATGTTGACATTAGGTGCGATGTGTTAACAAAGTCCAACTACACTATTCTGGTGTCAATCAGATCTTGAATTTTGTTTCAGAGCCTCCAGCATCTATCTGTAGAATGTCCCTCTTAGCCCATATGATAATCACACTTGAGGCTTGAGTCAAATTTTTGGGCTTATATCGATCACTGTTTCGGGATCTCAAAGCTGATCAAATTATCCGCTCGTAGCCAAGCAAAGACCTGGCTGAGCGGATCGAGATTGAGTGAATTGTCTTAAGACTCTGGTGGCTTAGGTGTGATTTGTCGGGGATTGCTGGATTAAGGCACTTGTAGTATAGAATGTTCACGTGGGTCCCAACCTTATCTACTTTGTCAGAATTCACTGTGCTGACGGTAGACTCCTTGGCTTTGTTACCTTTTAAGGGCCTTTGTATGATGTGACTCTAGGAGGAACTATTGTCTAAAGCTCCCTGATGTGATGGCATTCTTGATTTGACACTTACTACCACTACTTCTGTGAACTGGATGACGTCTGGCCCACCAGATGTGAGAAAATGTCATATCCAAAGTGTTGACAAAGATGAATGTTAACTCTTTTTCAAAAATTGGGGTCGTTACCCTAGTAGCCTGAGCTCTCCAGTGCTGGCATACTCCTTGAAAGACTCAATGTGTCTTTTTGAAGACTTCCTAGGTCGATTATCAAAGGGGCAACTTAAATGTTGAATTTGTACTGATCATAGAATGCCTGAGTAAGTGTCTCCTAGTATTGACTGGTTGAAGTCTAGGTGTGCATACTAGATGAAAGCAGAGCCTGTGAGCGTCTTGGATGGTCTAGATCATGAGCTGTCATATTGAGCATACTTGCTCACATCCATACATATAGCTTTGTATGCATCTTAGGGCATCCAATACCATCATTTTTTCAAATTTTAGGGTCTTGAACTTCTCTAGGTACACCTCTTCCCCATATATTAGTAAGCTAGTGATCCCTACTTGTTTAAAACTGTCAGACCCCTCTATTGTCTTCATCTTATCAGCCAGCTGTTGAAAAAGTCTCCTTTCCATCTCCTTTTTCCTGTCCTCAATTCCCTCTTTATGTCATTGAGGTTGGACCTAGGTTGACTCTTGGTTCATACTCAAAAGCTGGGTTGAGGTGGGAATTGAACTCTTCATATTCTGGAGGTTGACCTTCTAATACTTTTCCCTTTCTTGCCCC